>JANIWM010000025.1:0-112150 GCA_030555655.1 Starmerella floris
ACCGGTGACCTCGCGCATGCTAAGCGCACGTGATAACCAACTACACCAATCGCCCAAGCTGATACTACTGTTTTCGGAATAGTTTAGATAACGCGCAAATGGTAGATGTTCCGTCCCATTTTCGTTTCCCCGGGCCCTACTTACTCAGGCAGTTGTTATCTTAGTGGAAGGCGGACATGACCGACCTCGGCTCTGACGAGGATCCCACATCCATGGCTTCGAAAGCACCAGTAGCGACACCAGAAGGGGATCTTGTTGATGAGTCGACAACTCACAATGCCGAGGATGCCCCCGAAAATTCCGCCGCCAAGAGTGGGGACGACGCCGCCGACGAGGCCGCGCCCTCGTCGCTGATTGCGCGCCTGCCATTCGAGATTCTTGCATCGATCTTGGCGGAGATCGCCATTGACTCGCCCAAAGCGTTTGTGCGCTCCCAGCTGGTCGGACGGCCGTTCTGGGTGCCCCACGACAGCGCGCTGCTCTGGGAGCCGATCTGTCGCAGCATATATACAGACATGGACGCTTCGCTTCACGTCGATGACTATGGCAGCTACTATAACATGTTCCGCCAGTGTCCAGCCGTCCGTCATGACGGGGTCTATGTGTGCATGTCGCGGTATTTTCGGGACGGGGAGCCCGACGGCATCTCGTGGACCAAACCTCGCCACGAGGTGCGGTACTACCGGTACCTGTGGCTGGAAGCGGACGGCAGCTGCCGGTCTTTGCTGGCCAACCACGGCCCCCAGCAGCTGTTGGGACCCAATGCTGCGCCCGGAGCCGCGCGGGCGTATCGGCAGGACGTGATGGTCGGGCGCTGGGAGCTCGACCGGACCAGCAAGGAGCTGCGGATCTGCGTGGACGGCGGACGGCGGCGCTGCCAGTTCTACTTCGAGATGCTGGTGCGATCCAGCGGCGGCAAGGTGCACAACAAGCTGCGGTGGCAGCGGTACTATTGCAAGGACGGCACGGGCAGTAGTGCCGAGTTCAAAACCGAAACGGAGGGTTCATACTACTTTGTGAAGCACCGAGCCGACGGGCTCCTATGATTGCATTTATCCGGGGTTGGCCCTTGCCTATAGGGGTGGAGGGCTGCATTTGGGTATGTGTTCTGCAGGCGTGAGGGCATGTGTGCAGAGAGATGTCTATTGAACGCCCTGGACCAGCTGGGTAGCTGAGATGAGCTGGGATGAGCTGGGACAAGGCGTTGAGAGGGAATGAGCTGGGACAAGGCGTCGAGATTGGATAAGCTGGGACAATTTCCTGGGGCCAGAAGCTCAGACATATGAGCTGACCACAGCCGGGACTATGTCAAGCTTGGGTGGCTCCTAGGGACAAGGTAGGGGGGCATAGGAGTGGGTGGCCCTTAGGCCGGTGGGGCGATGAAGCTGAGCTGAGGACGGGTGAAGCACGCTTGGCACCAGCAGCCCCTTGGAATAGGTGAGCTCTCCTCTCCTCTAGGCTTCGATGTGTTCCTAGCTTAAGACAAGGTGAGCCCGGAGCCTCGGGGCAAGGGTGTTGCGGCCCTTGATACGCTTATGGGTTGACCATCCCGGCCAGCTCGCAGGAGCGACTGGGCTAGGGCATGGCCGGCGGCCGGACTGACTACCACCATGGCTGGGACCATGGCCCCGGGGTTGGGACCGCCTCCAAATTGAGTGGTTTAGCTCTCATGACATTTTACATAAGCCCTAGGGCTTCACTCCCAAACCCCTCGCCGTTTGGTCCCGAACTTTCTAAGCGACTCACACAATAAAATCACCTTTTCGACATTATCAGCTCCCCATATCGCCATGTCCGTCGAGTCCAAGGTGTACGAAGCCCAGCCCGCGCCGGTTCCTAAGAAGAACAACAAGGTCGCCAAGCCTATGAAGCTGCGCAAGTCGCTGCAGCCCGGCTCTGTTCTTATTCTGCTGGCCGGCCGCTACAGAGGCAAGCGTGTTGTGCTTCTCAAGGCCCTTGAGGACAACACCCTGCTTGTCACGGGCCCCTTCAAGATCAACGGTGTGCCCCTCCGCCGTGTGAACGCCTCCTATGTCATCGGCACCTCCACCAAGATCGATGTTTCCGGTGTGGATGTGTCCAAGTTCAACGTTGCTTACTTTGCTCGTGACCGTTCCACCGAGGCCAAGCCCACCGAGGAGGAGCTCTTCGGCGACGCCAAGGTCGCTGCCCCCAAAATCGCTGAGCACCGTATTGCTGACCAGAAGGCTGTTGACGCTGGTTTGATTGCTGAGATCAAGAAGACTGCCCTTTTGCAGCAGTACCTTGCCACCCCTTTCTCTCTGCAGAAGGGTGACCGTCCTCATCTTCTTAAGTTCTAAGCATGAGTTATTTAATAAGACTTTGTCGTAATAAAATTTGTTGATACATCAGTATATGATTTTTCACTTGGGCTAAGGTTTGTGGAGGTGTTTGGCCCAGGCCCGGGGATATGGTGATGTGCTGTATGCCGGCGCGCCTAGCCAGGGCCTCCTTATACAGGCTTGACTTGTTCAGGCTTCGGCGTAAAGGCTTGTGTGTAAATAGGATTTGTGTAGGCACGTTTCTTTGTAGAATGAATTCTTTAGAGTGGCGACCTGCTGTGGACAGACTTACGAGTGGACGGGTTTGCGGGTTGCCTGCGAATTTCCTTGTATGGGTATACTTGGGCATAGGCATTCCTTCCTGACGGAGTCTCCCTGAGGCTATTTGATTTCAAAAAGTCCTTTAATGCCTCGGATCTCTCCGCTCTGGCCCAATAAATAATAATTAGACATGCCCAGCCGACCTGCAGTCGGGTTCGCATTCCAGTGGAATTTTCAAGGCATTGAATGATATCTGTGCGTACAACAACGCATGCGCTACTATATACGTATATATAACTATGATTGACTAGACTTAACTCTGTATCCACCGTTTTTGCCGCTTTCCTCCCTGATTAATTGTCTGTATACTGATTAGTTTGGGATAAAGTGTGCAGTTGCCACTTATGACGCCTCCCACCTGCGTTATTTGTTTAGGCGATGCACCACTGATTTCATAACCACATGGTGCAAATTGTGGGAAAACACAAACAGTGGGAGTGTGTGTACCTGGGGAGGAGGCACCTTCCAAAAACCCTTGACCCATGGCGAGCCTACTTAAATATCCTTTGCAAGCCACAACATTTTACCCTCAAGCAGGATGAGCGATACTGAGGAGATTGTACAGCCGTTGTTGCCTTTGGCCACCAAGACGTTGCGCCTGCACCCCGGTGACATTGTGCCCGCGGTAGAGGACTCGCCGTACGTGGTCCATTTCACCATGGCGGCCCTCGATCCGCTGAACCCGGCCGACAACAAGAAGACGCCTTCCACCTTGCGTTTGATTCGCATTGCCGAATCCGACTCCGAGGAGGACGAGGAGGGCGATGACACCGCCGAAGACACCGAGCCGGTGACCCTGCTCACCCTCAGCCCCTCCACTCAGTTCCAGCAGGCTATTGATCTGTACGTCGCCCCCACCGAGGGCCTGACCATGCAGGTCATTGGCTCCTACCCCATCCACCTAACCGGTAACATTGTTGACCACCCGATCACCCAGGAGCTTCTGGCCGCGGAGGAAGACGAGGACGACGAGGACGACGAAGATGAGGACGAAGACGAGGATGAGGACGAAGATGACGAGGACATTCCCGACGCCATCGACGTGGAGGCGCTGGACGACGAAGAGGACGAGAGCGAGAGTGAGGACGAGGACGAGCTGGACGACGTTGAGGGCGGTGTGGAGATCGCCGACGAGGACCGGATCACCGAAGCCGAGCCCGAGGCCAAGCCGGGTAAGAAGCGCCCTTCCCCGGAGTCCACCCAGGACAAGAAGAAGGTCAAGTTCAGCGAGTCGCTGGAGAAGGGCCCGGAGGCCTCGGAGTCCAAGTTCCACACCAAGAAGCTCGAGGGTGGCGTGGTGATTGAGGACCGCACGCCCGGCGACGGCCCCTCGGCCAAGAAGGGCAGCCGGGTCAGCATGCGCTACGTGGGTAAGCTGGCCAACGGCAAGATCTTCGACAAGAACACCAGCGGCAAGCCGTTCACCTTCAGCCTCGGCATCGGCGAGGTCATTCGCGGTTGGGACATCGGCATTGCTGGCATGAAGGCTGGCGGCGAGCGCAGAATAATCATTCCCGCTCCCATGGCTTACGGTAAGCGCAGCCTGCCCGGAATTCCTAAAAACAGCGAGCTTCGTTTCGATGTGAAGTGCCTGAGCATCAAATAGATTTAGTAGTTTTTTTATTTTTTGACTTTTTGTATCAATTGCGCATGTAGCTGTGGGACAATGGGTGGACTCGGGGTTTATTTTTGGGCACGCCTGAAATTAACAAAAGCCTTCGCCCTGGGGATCCTGCTGGATTTTCTCTATCTGAGCAGCAGGGCGTGCATGTTTACGTGCTTGTTTGACATCTTTCCTTATTAGGAACGTCAGGCCACGCAGGGTACGGGCCGTCACATCCCAATCAGTCGGTGCCATACATAATAGTAGCTAAGTAAGAACAGTCAGATCAGCACACGGCACTTGGAACAGCGAGGCCCCGAACTTCATCGGATAGTAGCTGACGTCAATACGACTCGGTTAATTCTATCAGAGATTCTATCTAGCTCAGCAAGTAGCGCACTAGGTTCCAAGGCTGCGCTCAATGCGATGTGGTCAATTCATGAGAAAGAAATGGCTCAGCATGTAACCATCCAGATGATTGCCATTTGTCAGAAACGTGCCATCCTGCCCAGGTTTTCCATATAATCATTAGTGCGTCGCCATTACTCCGATATCAGGTGCAATTTTTATTGTAGCTTGCCAGTATAATTTGCCAGAATGGTGGTGCCCCGGTACATTGACGCTAACAACGAACTTGCGAGTCCAGTCTTCAATGCCAATTCGCTATAAACCTACATGCTTTCCTATTCTTCTTCAATTGTATTTATACATAAACCGGTGCGAACTACAGTCAGAAGCGAGATGAATTCGATACCAAAAACTGTCCACCAAAGTTCTCGAATGCCGCTGCCGTGCTGCAAATGCGGCGCGTCGAGGTAGGCTGCGATATCACGCAAGCGATGAGCAGGCAATAAAGCGCTGCAGCGTTGATATGGCGTTTCTAAGGGTACCAGACTATAGCCGCCAATGCAGCGCCACTGGTGCGCCGCCTTTGTAGCGCTGTCGATGCATTGCCTCTAAAGCGCCATTGATGCGTTGCCTCTAAAGCGCCATCTATGTGTTGCCTTCAAAGCGCCACTGATGCATTGCCTTTAGAGCACCATCGATGCATTTAAAGCACCATCGATGCCTTTAAAGCGCCATCGATGCGATGCCTTTGCAACATCATGACCGCTTCATCTTGAACGCACCCTTGAGACGGTGTTTGATGTCCTTCTTGTCTTTTTGGGGAGCCTGGGTCATGGAAGTCCCATCTAAGGACTGGCCGACCAACTGGGAGCTGTACGGTTGGCCATAGCTCTGGCCGACCGCGGACTGTGAGGGGTTTGGTCCCGCCGAGGCGGC
Source organism: Starmerella floris (assembly GCA_030555655.1). Lineage (NCBI taxonomy): Eukaryota > Fungi > Ascomycota > Dipodascomycetes > Dipodascales > Trichomonascaceae > Starmerella > Starmerella floris. The sequence goes on from JANIWM010000025.1 coordinate 5,512, forward strand.
GCTGGGTGCCGCATTGTGGGCCGGGGGTTTCTGGCCAGCTGAAGCCTTTTGGCCAGCCTTCTTTCCCGGCGGGGAGCCTTGCACCGGCTTGGTGGAAGCGGCCGTGGGCTGGGCGCGCTGGTTTTGGCGGTCGGAGGCGCTCAAGAAGTCGGGCACGGGACGGGCGGGCTGGTCCTCGTCCAGCTGGAGCTTCTCGCGCGGGGTGTTGATGTTGCCCAGAAAGTCGACGTACTTGGCCGGGGTCAGCAGGTCGTGGCCACCGACCAGGACGGAGAAGCCCGTGTTTTCGCTGAGCTCGTAGGCGGCGGCGGCCTCGGACGCAGTGACGCCGCCGATGACGAAGACAATAAGGGTTTTGCGCGGCTTGTTGGCCAGCATCTCGCGGCTGCCGTTGCCGCCGTCCAGCGACGAGGACGGGGACGGGGACGAGGTCACGTTCTGGGCCCAGGTGGCGCGCTGGCGCGGGTTGCGCAGGCTGGTGGCGGTGCTGATGGCCTCCTGGGCGCTGTCCGGCACGTCGCCGGCGTAGGGGAAGGAGGCCACGTCCATCTTGCCGTGGATGTAGCTTTCGCACAGGTTCTGCAGGCCCGTCTTGACGCGGGCAAACAGCAGCGGCTGCTCGGGCTGCTCCGACGTCAGCGGTGCCGGGATCTTCTCCACGGACTCGCCGCGGTGCACGATGGGCCAGCCGAGGTACTCCAGGGCGCGGACGGCGGCCAGGTCCTCGTCCGGGAGGCGGGCGTGGTGCTGGAGGCGGTCCAGGTCGGCGTCGCGCAGGCCGCGGCGGTGCACGGCGTAGATGGCCAGGGCCCGCAGCTTGGTGGCGCGATCGACCTTGTTGCTGCCGAGCAGGACCACCAGGGCCTCGGCGAGCTGGGACGGCAGGGGCGGCCCGCCGGAGGCGGCGGTGGTGCCCAGCACCAGCGTCTGCTCGAGATCGGCCACCTCCTTGAGCTTGAGCCGCTCCACCGCGGCCATGCACTCCATGGCCATGTCCAGGCTCAGCGTGACGCTGTCGCGCTCCTTCATGAACTCGGGCAGGCCCGCCAGCATGTTGCGCACGTCGTTCACCGTCACGTCCGTGGACGGGTCGGCCAGATGGGGGTTTGTTTGCCGGAGCTCGCGGATCCGCGCCGTCAGCAGCTCCGTCACCGTGACCAGGTGCTTGTGGCGCAGATCCACCCACACGTTGTCCTTGTCGCTCAGCACGCCCTGCGTGGAGCCGTCGCTGGACGTGAACGAGTTCAGCGTGGGCGGGGGCCGGATCTGGGGCCCCAGCACGTCCAGGGCCATGCTCTGGAACCCGAACTCGTGGCGCAGCGGGGCGGTGAGGTCCACGGTGCGGTCCAGCACCACCAGCGTGGGCCGGGGCTGCAGATCCAGCTGCGGCGTCATGTAGCGCTGCCGGGCCGTGTCGATGTGCTGGGCGGCGGCCCGGGCGACCAGGGCCGGGAAGGCGTTGGTGCGGGTGCGCTGCCACTGGGCGGAGAACCGCAGGTACGGATTGACGGCCAGGGCCTCGCACAGGTTGGCGAGGTGGCGCCCCGTGTGGTCGACCAGGTCCAGGACCAGGTCCTTGCAGGCCTGGTTGTACAGCACCAGGTTGGCGTGGCCCAGCCCCAGCGAGAACAGGCGCTGCTCCAGCGCGTACACGCTGACCGGCGCCGGCGCCACCGTGCGCAGGTGCCGGGCAATGGCCGAGTTCTGGAACCGCTGCAGCTCGGTGGGCCCGGCGGCCAGCCGGGGCAGCACAAAGACGTGCGCCGCGGCGTACCGCTTGGGCATGCGCACAAAGTCGGCCTGGATGCACCCCAGGTTGAACGTCGACTGCTCCAGCACGTACACCGCCTCCAGGTACCCCTCGGTGGGGCGGGGCTCGTCCACCATCAGCACGTTGGCGACCTGGCGGTTCAGCAGCTCATGCTTGTCGGTGACCAGCTCAATGATCTGCTTCGCTCGCGCGTCGAGCACCAGCACCTTATAGCGCGACTCGGGCTGCACGCTATCCAACAGCGCCAGCACCTGCTGCCGGATGGCCGAGACAAGCATCTGGCTCCGTCACGTGGCGGCGGCCCGCCCCTAAATACCATCGCCCGGGCCCCTACCCCCCGCCAAAGCCGGCACACCACCACAAATCTGGGGAAGGAGTTCCGGGGTGGGGACAGAAGGGTTCCCGTTCACACTGGCCAAAACATGTTGAATTGGGACATTGACCAATGAAGGGTCGACGAACCGGAGGATATGTATTGCCATAAATGGTAGCAGGACTGAAAGCCTGGTGAGAAGGGGATTCCGGGAGAAATTGGGCGGTGGGTTGAGGAGGTTATTGCCATTCCAAGTAGGCGGCCGAGTTGAGGAGGTGATTAGCATTTCAGGTAGTCAATGCTGACAAGACGAGCACAGAATAAACATTTCTGATCCATGTAGAGGAGGTAATTAGCATCTCTGGTAGTAGTTAACAAAGTTGACAAGACGAGCACAGAATAAACATTTCTAATCCATGTTGAGAAGGGTATTCTAAGAGAAATTGGGCGGCCGAATTGAGGGAGTATGAGTATTCTGGTAGTAGTCAACAATGCTGGCAAAACTTTCATAGAATGAACACTTCTGATCCATGTTGAGGAGGGTATTCGAGAGAAACTGGGCAGCCGACTTGAGGAGGTTATTAGCATCTCTGATAGTAGTTAATAAAGTTGACAAGACGAGCACAGAATAAACATTTCTAATCCATGTTGAGAAGAGTATCCCGAAAGGAATTGGGCGGCCGGATTGAGGAGGTTATTAGCATCTCTGGTAGTAGTTAACAAAGTTGACAAGACGAGCACAGAATAAACATTTCTAATCCATGTTGAGAAGGGTATTCCGAGAGAAATTCGGCGGCCGAGTTGAGGAGGGGATCAGTATTCCTGGTCAACAATGCTGACAAGATTAGCACAGAATAAACACTTCTGATCCATGTTGAGGAGAATATTCGAGAGAAACTGGGCAGCCGAATTGAGGAGGGTGTTCTGATAGTATTGAGCGGCTAAGTTGGGGATGTTAGCAGCACTTCAATAACTTAGCGACCGCGTTGAGGAGATCTATTAACGCCAAGATAACCGGCTATGCTGAGAAGTTATTAACCTAAAATGGTAGTTTATTAGCATATCTGGGAGTAACCCATTTAAGGGCATTATTATTACCAATAGCAATCGAGAATCATCAGGATAGTTATTCACACTAATACTAATTGAGCGACTATAAGCATTTATTACAAAGTAATCCAGCAGACTGTTGAGGTAATTTAATAATTTCTAATATCGATATCGCATAGATATGAGGTCGTTTAGTAACTTCTGATAGATATTTAGCCCATCCACTGTGCACTAATCAAAGACGCGCTCATCCCAAGGATGCATCCTCTACCCCTCCCACCCTCACCAAATGCATCGCCCTTCCCACTTCCCATCCCACTCAATCACATTAATTTACTTGAAAAACCGCCATAATGACTCTTATTTCTCAATCAATCATCAACCCCAGCTATTTATCGGTCTCGAAACTAGTTACAATCCCCATTTCGGCATCGACCTCACCCTTACCGTCCAATGACTGCGCTTATCAGTCCCCACCAGTCCTCGGGTCCCATTCTAACTCGCTATTTACTCCCCTTTGTAAAACTTGGTAAATTCAGTCCCCCGGCTCATATATACCGATGCATACTCCCTCACAGGTCTACATATTGCGTAACACGATCCTCCTCTCACGGCACCAGGCGAGGTCATTCGGAATATTGCGCCATCAACCCGCAGGATTACACAATTCCGGCACTTCGTCAAAGGCTAGGATTAGGTTTTAACGCTTGGCCAAGAGGTTGCAAGACTGTCGCTCGGTAAATACCTTGGCCGATGAGGCGTTCACGCCGATGTCATCCTTTTTCCCGATCCGCTCTCCTCAGAAGATTAATGCCCGAAAACGCGTTCCCATTCTCGCACTAGCCAATCCAGAATTAGGGCCAGGTTAGTTTTTGTCAGGGCTGAGTATCATGCGATAGGACCGATAAGGGTAGTGATAAGAACAACTATCCCAACATACTCATGCAGACTATAAAAGATCGGGAAGCAGAGGTTCAAAGAGTAGCTATAGATATATACATCTAATTAAGAAATCTTAACCGCGAATAATGGCGCCGAACGAGAAATCCCCTTTCGAGGTGGCTGAATCGGTGACCTCGGGCTCATACACGCGGTCCGAGCCTAAGCAGAGCCGAGGCTTCTTCAGAAATATTATCGACGGCTTCAAGCCGGCCGAAATAGATGGTATCGACACCAAAAATTTGACAGAAGATGAAATTCATGAACTCCTTACCGCAAAAGCACCGTTGAAACGCTCTTTAAACGGCACCCAGATCTCGCTGATCGCTATCGGCGGAAGTATTGGAAGTGGATTGTTCGTGGGCAGCGGGAACTCCTTTGTCACTGGTGGTCCGGCTGCTGTGCTCATCGGGTTCGCCATCATGGGGTATATGATCTTCTGCACCATGCAGTCGGTTGGGGCACTGGCAACACATTTCCCCGTTCAGGGATCCTACGTTTACTACCCTAGTCGGTTTCTGAGCAAATCTCTGGGGTGCGCCTTGGCGTGGTCATACTTACAGAACTGGCTCTGCAGTGTACCCTTGGAACTCATCAGTGCTGCGATCACCATCGCTTATTGGGACAGCGACAACAACGGAGCAACAAGGGTCAACAAGGTCGCGTGGGTATCTCTGTTCTATGTTGTGACATACTCGATCAACCTTTTTGGCGTTAGTGGCTACGGATGGGCTGAAGCAGTACTGTCAGTTGTAAAGGTTCTGGCCGTCATTGGTTTCATTATCTTCGGGATCGTTGTCAATGCGGGCGGTTATCCCAAAGAATTCTACGGCCCCACTCCCTCTTACGGCCCAGGACATAAATATTTGGGTGGATATTTCTGGCATAACCCAGGTGCCTTCAGGTCAGGATTCAAATCGGTGATTTCCGTGCTAATCAACGCTGCATTCAGCTATGGCGGTACCGAGCTTGCAGCCCTTGCAGCAGCGGAGGCGAAGGACCCGTCGCGCACCCTCCCGAAAGCCATCAAGCAGGTGTTCTGGCGAATATTGCTCTTTTATTTGGTTAGTCTCATGATGATCGGGTTTCTTGTCCCGTACACTGACCCCCGATTGGGCACTACAAGTGACGGACGAGCTTCTCCGTTTGTGATTGCCATCGCGAACGCAGGCGTGAAGGGCCTCCCCAGTGTATTCAATGTAGTCATCCTACTCTCTGTCCTTTCGGTTGGAAATGCCGGTGTGTTTGCGGCGTCTCGAACCGCTGCGTCCATGGCGGCTCAGGGCTTTGCTCCCAAATGGTTCGGTTACATCGATCGCAAAGGCAGGCCCTTGGTGGGGATTGGTATCGCCGCTTTGTTCGGACTGCTTTGTTTTCTTGCGGCCTCTAAAGATTACGGAAATGTTTTCAACTGGATCCTGTCGCTCTCATCCATGTCCTCGTTGTTCATGTGGGCCTGTATGAATTTGTGCATGCTCCGACTTTATATGGCCCTGAGAGCCCAGGGAAGATCCGCTGATGAGCTGACATTCGAGCCAATGGGTGGCTGGTTCACCCCTCTGATGGGATTCTTGCTTAATATCGCCGTAATCGGGCTGAACTTCTGGGTGGCCCTGTTCCCCGTTGGTGGCAAGCCGAATGCCTCGGACTTCTTTCAGACCTATTTGTCTGTCCCAATTTTGATTGTCCTGTATATAGCGAGCCGGCTCTGGATGCGGGAGAAACGTTGGTACTTCACAGCGTCCGAAATCGACCTGGACTCCGGATTGCGGGGCGATCTTGATATTCTCAAGGCCGAGGCCCTGGAGGAGAAAGAGAGGATACGGTCTCGCAACGTATTCTATCGCATCTATAAATTCTGGTGCTAAGCGCCCGCGGCTTCATCTTGCTGACGGGCCATTTCGTGAACTATCGATGCTAAACAATTATATCGACGCTAAACAATTATATCGACGCTCATTATGATTTAATCATATTTTCAAAAAAAAACATCTAATTGGTTTCGAACGGTTTCACGGATCTATCGTTTTCTGTGAGACAGACGTGCCTTCCCGGGTAGAGTTTGGCATACAGTCGGAAGGACTTTCTCATTGTGAAATACAGGGGCAGGGGTCAAGTCGATGTACATGTCAATTACCTCATCGAGCTGTACATAAACTGTGGCCCCTGATGCCAAAAAAGCTCGGCTAGATTGTCCCGGCTCCAATCGGTGGCAAAAGACACGCGCAACCGGGCAATGAATTATAAACCACAATCCAGGATTGTCTTCTCTCAATACCGTCCACCAATGACTCTCGTCAACTCATAGGCCTCATGCATGCAACGAGGAGGTACGCACATACCAGGCGGGCTAGGTTTCCTGAAGCTCCTTCAATTCCCACAACTGCCATGGGCTTCAAGCGCAAGAGAGCACAGCACGACTTCCGTCCCCGACTGAGCCCCGCCGAGGAGGCGTTGCTGAAGGCCCGCCCTGCGATTGCGCACATTGGCGAGCCGTCGCGATTCCCCCGGGAGGGGCTCATGCGAAACTTGCTCCACGACCTAAGTAAGGTTCCCGAGGACAAGTATTCGCAGCTGCTGGAGGTTCTCCGGGCGGTGGTGTACGAACAGCCGCATAAAATTGGCTATTTGGGCCATGCTTTCACCGAGGTTCAGGACAATCTCTCCTTCTATGTCGTGGAAATGGCTCAGGATGAGCTGGTCAAGGCCCTGGCCCACGAGGACTGGCCGAGGTTCAAGGTGTATTTGCGATTCCTGTGCGCGTTGCATCCCGTTATTGCCAACCCGGAGGTTCTTCTCGATTGCTTGAGCAACCTCGTCGACAGGGCGGCCGTTCTTGCTGCTGACCCGGCCACCGTCAACACTGCTGTGGAGTTCTACAAGGCGGCTTTACTTGCGTCATTGTACCTGCGGAGGGATACCGTCACTGCGGAGCTGCGTCAGAAGTTTGTTGCCGTTGCTTTCGAGTTGCCGGCGCCCAGCAACTACGAGCTGTTCCGAGGCGAGGGGCGGCCCTACGAGCCCCACCGGCTGGGCAGCCTGCTCGTGCAGGCGGCAAAAAGTCTTCAGGAAAACGACTGGAATGCCAACATCTTGGCTCCGAATCCTTTCGATCCGATCGAGCCCCGCTCTGACGAAGATCTACTTCCTGGGGCAGGCCCTAGCAAGGCCGATCAGCCAGAAACCACAGACTCCAACAACGGCGGGGCTTCGACAGAGCCTAACAGCCAAGTCGGTGAGATCAGCCAGGTTGGAGAGAGCAATCAAGCTGGTGAGAGCAGTCAGTCTGGGGAGAACAATCAGTCTGGGGAGAACAAGCAGTCTGGGGAGAACAAGCAGTCTGGGGAGAACAGCCAGGCTGGGGAGAACAACAAGGTTGGAAGTCAAGGTGGTGAGAACAGCGCAGTTGAGAATAAACAAGCGGGTGAAAGCAGTACCGTCGAGAATAGCCAGACGTCTATGGATGTGGATGAGGCAAAGCCCGAGAAAGTGGGCGAGAGTGAGAACAGTGGCCCTGCTAAGCCCAAACATACCCTCCAGTCCATCCACCTGCCTGAGGTCAAGGTTGGTCTCCCGCCGCTCACCCAGGATATCATGTTCCGGTGCTATTTGCCGATCGACGGGGTCGACACGGTGCCCGCGGAAAGCGACATTGCCGGGCTTCTTCTTCGCGATGTGGCCATTGACAACATGCTGCACATGGACTTCAACCGCCGGGAAGTTGTTCGGCAACTGATTGTGCTCGACGAGTTTTTCTCCCGTGACGTGTTTGCCACTCCCGGGATCTGGATCGACCAGCTCCTGGCTGATGCCAAGGAGTTCCCCGACAAGCCGACCTGGAAGATCGAGGACATTGCCTTGGAGGCGATCTTTTCCCAGCTGTTCAACATCTCCCAACCGGCGGCCCTGAGTCTGCCCCATGCATACTACCACTCGCTGCTGATCGAGGCCTGTGTGATGGCCCCACAGGACGTCGCGCCAGTCTTGGGCCGGGGCCTGCGCTTCTTCTTCAATAATCTGGTCACAGCCGACGGCGAGTTACTGTTCCGAATGGTCGACTGGTTCGCGCATCATGTGTCCAACTTCGCCTTCACCTGGAAGTGGAACGAATGGCTAGGCACACTCTCGCTGCCCAGCGACCACCCTCAGCAGGTGTTTATCCGCGAGCTTCTGGCGAAACAGGTTCGCTTGTCATACCCTCAACGTGTTCGTGACGTCTTGCCTGTGGAATTCCAGGCCCTTGTGCCCAATCCTCCGGACGTTCCCGGGTGCAAGTACGAAAACGACAAGCTTGGTCAGGAGCTCATTGACGCGCTGCGCAACATGGACAGCGCCCCCACCACAAAACCTGCAGAAGGGGACGAAAACGATTCGAAGGAGGACAATGGTGCGGCTGAGGAATCGGGTCCTCGTGCGATTCTGCTGAGCGCCGACAACCCCGGTGATCTGTTGGTCCACACTATCTGTCACCTTGGAAACCGCTCGGTGACTCATGCCGCCACCTGGATAAACAAAACCGACAAGCTCATTTCCGAATTCGGCACCAATAAGGACCAGGTGGTCGCGGCCGTGTTTGAATACTGGAGCCAGTCCAAGTGGATCGGCGCTCTGGTCCTTGGCCAATTTGTGAAGGCCAATTTCTTAGCGGCCACCGACATCATCAAACATGTTATCGCAAATCAGGACCTGCTTGTCAGCTCGGTGGGCTGGGAGCTACTGTGTACTGACCCCTCCTTCACTGCTGGCGCTCTAGAGGACGTGACCATTGAAGGAGAGTACGGCAACTGGTGGAAGGAAAGACTTCAAACCGCTTTCAAGAGAATCGCTGAACAGAACAACTGGGCGGCCACCCTAAAGGCCCAGACCAGCGAGGCCCAGGCTAGCAAAGCTCAAGCTAGCGACAACGCTGACATGCAGACTGACATCAAGGAGGCCGCCCCGGTGCTCCAGTCCACGCCCCAAACCGCCGACCACCCCGCGGTTGAAACCATCAAGACTAATGACAATGACACAGGCGATGAGAAGGGCGACGCTCATGACGCTGACAACGATACAACTGAGGCACTTAGCGCCCCAAAGCGACAGAAGACCGAAGAATAAGCGTGTTTCGTTGACGGATTGACCTTTGGCTGTGAAATAGTACTATGTAATTACAGATTTAACACCAACACCCCGATCCCAGGAGCATATAGGGGCTGCTTGGCTCTTAGCAGGCGCTATCCCACAGGCTAGCCGATCTCCCCCGCCGGGGTGCATGCACGTGACCATGATCACTAATTTCGCAGATCTTTACCCCGAACGCAAACACAAAGCCTCACTGAAACACTTTGTCAAGACTAAAACCATGGCTTCGCTGATCCCTTCCATGACCGACGAGACCAAAGAGCGCATCTCCCGGGTCTTTGATGCCGCCCGTGTGGCTCTCCACTACGGCTGGATCCCTCTTGTTCTTTACATCGGCTGGAACCAGAGCGTTCCTCGCCCCAACTTTATGAAGCTGCTGTCGCCTTTGCCTAATGCTTGAGCTCTCAACGGCTCGCAGTCAGGCACTGATGGCAGTGGATTAGCCATAATGAGCTCAAGCTCCCGCTTCTTGTAAATAAAAGGAAACTGTTCCCGTCTTGATACACCGCTACTGCTACATAAAACCTCCACACCCCACTGACAACTTAGATCCGAAACGGGCAAACAACCTAGTTTTCATGTGTTCAGTTGTGCCAATTACTTCGGGGTTGTGGGGCGCATTTCTCCTTGCACTCTTCCAAACACGGCTGGACTATGCATGTTGTTTGATGTTCACACACTGATGTAGGGGGAGGTCACGCCTCCGGATTATCTTCGGGTTGAAACCCCACCTATGCGCACCATTTGAAAGTTAAAATATCTAAAGTCATGTACTAAGTAAATCGGCAGACAACTGTTGCCTAGCCTTTACTATTACAAATTGTGATATGCCGTAATGTGTAGACATCACAGATTGCTGCTGCTGGTTAGCCGGCCACTAGGATGACGAAAAACACAGCTAACATTGCTGCCGGATCTACTTGCCCATGGCAGAGCTGATCTTGTCGCCAACCTTCTGAGTGAAGCTCTTGTCGTCGGTAGCCTTCTGAGCGTCGCCGGAGGCCTTGTCCACAGAATCGGTGACAGACTCCTTGGCCTTCTCGAACCCGGACTTCTGGTCCTGGGGTTTAACGGCCTCCTGAGCCTTGGTGGAGAAATCCTTACGCAAGCTGTCCGACATTGTTAATTGAGTATAATTGATAGTAAAGAAAAACTCTAATTGGTAACAAATGCATCATATTTATACTTTCGGTGACCTCCAGGTTAGTCTGGGGAGCAAGCACACTGTGCATAACCCTGCATCCACAGATGGTCTTCTCCGGCACAGACGACAGTGAAGAACAAACATTCCTAGAACTCATAGCTTCACAAGATACGTATAAGCGAACATAGGGTGCATTGTATGTGTTAACCGTTTTCAACAAAAAAAACATCGATATCAACCTCCTAACGATAATTCGAGTCAATATGATCAGTAGACTTTGTCAGCTTACCCGGTGTCCTTGCTACCATCAGCCTGGAAAGTCCACAAGCAGCAACCACTTTTCATTATTAAGGGACTGGAGAAAGAGGTAGTAGGGCAGCTACATTCTCGTGAGGAGTAGGAAATTGGGGCTGAGTGGGTGGTTTCGGTGGAGAAGCTCGATATATGCAAGCTGTCTTAATTGCCAGGGAGGGGTAATGACAGCAATAGGAAGGTGAGTAGTGACAATACAGACGCACAGTGGATTTGAAGGTCGTAATGGAATTCGTTGAGCAGATGCTCTTTGTTATATCGTTTAGCTACATCGTTGAGGACTGTGTATAATGAGGATGTAAAGTCAGTGGTATCTAGATTATATAGTATAGCCATACAATGGTGTGTGTAGTGTTTTTTTGGGACTTAGAGGGAAACAGCGCTCATCCTCGCACTCATAGCAATTAAGAGTAGGAGCCCTAGGCCATGATCAACACATGATGGGTCATGTACACATGACCGTCGCACAAACACATCTTGTGCATCGACTTATCATAGTTACAAGGTACTGTCAGCACCACTAACGTATCATGGTCGTTAGCCGGTGGCACCTCCCCCCAGATCGGGATTTCGAGTGCCGTGCAAGGGTTAGGCTGACATTTCCCCACATTAGAGGGCCATGGAGCGTACAAAGAGGCTGGCAACCAGGACTCAACCAGTTGCTCTTGTCTCCAGTTTTCCGCGGCATCAAATCATCTTATCAGTCTATCTTGTTGGGAGATACATGTGATGATCATGTAGATCGGATTGTAGACGATTGTTACCGCTCTGCATGCGGGTTAAATGAACTACTCACGTAAGCCGGCGAGATTAGTTCTAATGATAGGCTGTTCCGATAATATAGATCTGCATCTATCTAAATTGGGTGGGAGATCGGGCCTTGAGAGGATAGTGGGAGATGGCGGATCGACGCCGAAATTTCTCCGCAATTTCCTCATAGTCAGGGCACGGGTAAGACCTCCTTTGGCGCGTCTACCACCGTGCTTGGTACGCGGATACTTAATTTGACAGTCATTTATTTTGCGATAAGATTCGCTACGCCAATGACAGGCAGAATGCAAGCGAGGAGCCAGCTGGCTAGAATGTTCTTCTGTAATGTAATTCTCCTTAAATTGTGTGACTTTAATAATGCGTCAATGGTTTGGCTGTCAAGTCTGACCTGAGCCCTTCTCTACCCTGCTAATTCGTCCCTCACCCATCACGTCAACGTCCCCCCCCAGATTGACATACAGCGCACCACCCGGAAACATAGGACCCATTCAGTTTAGTTTTTTTTTATTCTATTCATCAATACATAACTACCTTTTTTCAGTTCAGCATTGGTTTCAATGCTCCCTTCCTTATCAAGAAAATGCTGGGGGGCGGTACTTACCTCCGATTGAGACATCGTATTCACGCACATACATACACGTGATGAAACCCTCAAAACACCAAGATTATTAATTTAACAGTAAAAGAGTGGAGATTGAACGGTGCGGAACAACAAAAACTGACGGAATCCACCAGGCTACAGCTTCCAAGAAAAAAATCCTGATACAGATGTAAAATGAATCACCGATCGCCTTCCATCCCCGCCCCAATTCGCGTCATCCCTGGCAATAATAGATAAGCCCCATGCATCTCCATTATTTCCCCAGATGGGGTTGAGAGGTAAGCCTCCTCATCTGACGCATCAGGTGATTGTGGATGTCGTTGAGAACAGGGGTTTCTCCCGCCCTAATCTAGCCCATAAACGACCCCATCAGTGGAAAGAAAATCTTCCCTTATATTCGAACATCGACGGGCAGCTTTGTCTTAGTGGCAAGAGGTTATTCAGGACTAATCCATCTGTTACCTCTCCTTAGACTGTTGCGTAGTCTGTGCATTGAATTCGAAGCCACTTTCGCTTTATAGTCATTTCTAGGACAAAGTCTTCTTTATCGATTGCTCCAACAGCGTGGATTCTGTGTCACGTTGGAGAAATCATTATAGAACACTTTCCCTTCGAGCATAACTTCGGCCCTCACCTGAAACCTGAATTTGCCGCGTGCTGATGTCCAGCGTGGTGAGTAAGACTCTTGAGAAGGAGGTGGACTTGTGTGCCCCGGAAAGGGAGCAGGCCATGCTCCGTGCCCGGCAAAGAGCACGGGCTTTCGTCAATCCCTCTGTGCAGGCACCAGAGAAACCGTTCGTGCCTCCATTGGTCAGGAACAAAAGTAACGAACAAATCAAGAGCTCGCTGAAGGTACGCCCTGGACTGGTCCGGGCAAATTCAGAGCCGTCCCAGAAGTCGGTCCACTTCAGCTCCACCAATCTTGAGGACATCCGGCCCTTTCGAAGGTCACAGAGCCCATCAGCCGTCAGCCGACGACCCCGGTTTTTTTACGGCACCACCACCATTCGCAACGGAGACGAAGATGCGCTCCGCTGGGAATATTCCGATGATGATGACGATGATGAGGACGAGGACGAGGAAGACGAGGAATTCGATGATGACCAGCGACATGATTTCTTAAAACGGAACAGAAGAGACACTTGTAAACATTGGACTCTCCTGACCCCAGGATTCTCCCCTCATGCGATGGGACGGCTTGGTGCTGCCCACCGCCCCAATGTCTATCTGGACAACGTCCAGCTGACCGCAGATCAGCATGCACTCAAGGCGATTGTCTACGTGCGAAACCTGAGTTTTCAGAAGTATGTAGCCCTGCGCTACACTATCAACGACTGGAAGTCCTTTGTGGAATCACAAGGAACGTGGTCTGCCGACATCCGGAAGTTCGATAGGGACGCAGGTTATGATCGTTTCGATATCACTGTTCCTCTGGATCAGTTCCCGGAAGATGTTTTGAACACCCGCGCACTGCAGGCCTGTGTTCGCTATTCTGCCACCGGCGCAGAAGAGTCCTGGGACAACAACGGAGGAAAGAACTATGAGTTTTATCTCCGTAATCCCAGGCTAGCTAGTAATATTGCGGAAGCCCCTACAGCTTCCCGGAATTCCCCCCCGCCCAGCCACTCCATAGGTAGCCGGTCGATGCCCAATATGGTGCATGAGACACTGTCATCGCCCGATCTGGCTTCACAAGGCGCTGGTCGCAGCCATGACCGTGAAGTGTCGGAGGACGACAGCGAGGGTAGCGCCGACTTCTTTGGCATTTCCTCGGCCGACTACCTGAAGCGGGTCGGAGTGCGGGTCCGGAATAACGACGACGAGAAGAAGAACGACCCATTCTTTGGCCGGTACTCGTTTGCGGCCTCATACAAGGCGTCGCCCAAAAAGCCCCCGGTCAGTCATGACGACGCGCCGGTCTTCATTGTTGATCACGGTCGCCTAGCACCCGAGCATCCCACCGAGCTATTGCCGACGGCGGTCAGTGCCATGTCACAGACCAAACCGGAAGCAAAGCCGACATTGACAACCAGTCTTCCCGTAACGCGAGCATCGGGGGGCACCACGGACAATACCTGTGTCTCCCCAGGTGACCTTTCTCCGGCTGACATTTCCCCTGCTGACATTTGGGAGTCGGATTCATACAAAGATTTTGTGTCGAGATATTGCTTCTTCACCCCTAATTACCTCGACAAGCCGAAGGAACCGCCTCGCGCGCCGGAACATACTAGATTGAGTGGCATTGTGACCCCGTCCAAGTCTTTGAACCACACCTAAGTGATCCAATCTATGTGCACCATCGAGAATCAAAACCCTTGCAATCAAGCCATCCTTGACACATCCATATAATGTATATTGTACGCATCAGCATCGACCGTTCTTGTAAGCGCTCCTTTTTGACCCCAAGCATCCCCTTTGGCCAGAACTCGCAACACGAGTATGCCCGCGACTGATCATCCCCGGAAGTGAAAATCAGGTATTTGACAGCAATCAAATATATAAGTCCGCTAAAAAAATTAAAAAAAAATACAAAAAAAAGTAAGATCATCAGCTTTTCAACAAACACAACACGATAATAAACAGCAGATCATCTCTCGGATTGAGAATCAAAAGTAATAATAATCATTAGATGTATAATAAATAAAGCACAATAAATAATGTATGATATGAATAGTCTTTCCCAGTATGGTTTCTGGGAGCCGTCAATTGCCCCTGCTTCAAATGTCAAATAGGTGTAATCTCACGAGACCATCATCACCACCGGATGCAAAGCCCGTGTCGGTGAGTCCCACCGAACACACGGGCTTGGTGTGGCCAGAGTATGTGTGCCAGCATTTTCCCGACTGCACGTCCCAGACCTTGACCATTTTGTCCTGGCCACCGGACACGATGCGGAAGTTGTCGGCGGCGATGCTCCAGACGCCCTCGATGTGGCCAAACAGGGTGCGGGCACACTTGCCGGTGCGGATGTCCCAGACCTTGATGGTGTTGTCCAGGGAGGCCGTGAGCAGATGGGTGGGCCGCATGGCCTGCTGGCCGTTGTTGCAGTCCTGGGAGAAGTCTTCGTTGCCGAAGCCGTCGGTGGGGCCGGGCGACTCCGAGGACACCGGCGGCGTCACCTCCACGACGCGCGGGCCCGAGGCCGCCGGGCTGCCGGGGGCCACCAGCGCCTCGTGCTCGTCGCTGGGGGTGATCAGGATGTGGTGGTCGTGGTCGGTCTCGCCCTCGAGGTGCTCGAGAGTTACTGGCAGGGCGTACTGGATCTGGGCCACGTGGGCCAGCGGGCCGTTCTCGGGCCCGCCAAAGATACGGATGCATTTCTTGGAGGTCAGGCACCACATGCGGACGGTGAGGTCCTCGCTGCTGGTGAACAGCGTGTTGCTGGCCTTGTGGATGCGCACGGAGTGCACGGCGGCGCGGTGGCCGCGCAGCGTGAAGCAGGACTTGGTGACAAAGTCCCAGATTTTGATGGTTGCGTCGGCGCTGCCCGCGGCGATCAGGTTGCTGTCGAAGTCGATGCAGAGAATCTTGGACTCGTGCCCGCCGAACGTGCACAGGCACTGCCCCGTGCGGTAGTTCCACACCCGCACGCTCTGGTCCCACGAGCCCGTGACCAGCTTGGTGGCGTCGAACTTGAGGGCGGACACGCCGCGGATGTGGCCGCGCAGCTGCCGCACCAGCCGGCGCGTCTCCACGTCCCAGATCGAGATCGTGCCGTCGCAGGTGCCGGTGATCATGTACTGCTCGTCGAACTGGAGACTGAGCACCGGGGCCGGGTGGAGGAAGTCCTTGACCACGCACTTGCCGAGCCGCCAGTTCTGCTCGATCTTGAACCGCTCGATGTACACGTCCTTCCAGGGCCGCGTGCGCTCGCCGCAACAGCCGTACTTGGCGGCGGGCGCGCCGGCCGCGGCGTCCCTGTCGTCCGGGCCCGGGGACCGGCTGCGCTTGCCCCGGCTGCCGCCCGGCCCCGGGTCCTGGCGCGGGTCCTGGCCCGGCGCGTTGGCCGAGAAGTGGTCCAGGCGCCGCATCACCGCCTGCTTGGACTGCCGCAGCCGCGTGCGCTCCAGCAGGGGCAGGCCCCACCCACAGGTCGTGCATTTGCGGTCGATGTGCTGCTCGCACAGGTGGTACCACACCACGTCGTCGTCGGCCAGCGCCTTCCAGGTCTTGCTGACCATGGAGGCCAGGCACAGCGACTTGGCGTCGAGGTAGCGCAGCACCTTGAACGCCAGCTCGATGGGCAGCGAGGCAACGAAGTCGATGCGGAGCAGGTCCTTGGTCGTGGTGGTCACGTCGCTGAGCTGGGGGAAGCAGCACTGCGACAGCATGCCCCGCATGATGATCTGGCGCTGCCGCCCCGAGGCGGACCCGAACAGGTTCCACATGTGGGAGATCACCTCGCAGTCCTCTTTGGGCAGGGAGTCCAATTCTTTGCGCAGCTTGTCCAGGGTGTATTTGTCGGGCAGCAGGTTGGAATGGGCCGGGTGATGGCGGTAGCAGTAGTCGTTGTGGCGCAGCTTGTTGCCGGCGTGCCGGGTGATGTAGTCCTTGATCAGGTCCAGCTTGTCGGCGGCGGTGGTGGCCAGCTTGCTGGGCCCCGGCGCGGCCGGGGGCGGGTCGGGCTTGTCGGTGTCGGTATCATGCTTGGTAGAGGAACCCGAGGCTCCGCTCATTCCGGTCCTTGGGGGAGAATCGGATATCTGCAGAAGAGACAATGGCGACTTAGTAACCTTTGTCTCCTCCTCACTATAGCTCAGGGTCAACATTCAGGATTCGCGGCCCTTGCCCTGACGGTTGGCTCGATATTCGGGAATGTGCCCGGAGGCACGGTTTTGGTTATATAGTCGGGCCACTGCTGCTCACGACTCATATCACGTGCAATGACCGAAGATCTGCAGCATCCCCGGAGCGGTGGATTTTGGCGGCAGTGGCCATGGCGGATTCCGCTACCTCCGATGGCGCCAGGGGTATGCCATTGACGAATTCGGCAGGAGGGGGCGGGCCGCCGGCACGAATCCGAGCTACGTATATTTTTAGAGTATTTACGCCGCCAAACCCAATCAATTGAGTCCCCCGAGATTGGCCCCGGGGGGCAGATTCTCCCCAAACTTTGCTGTTGTAGGTTCCGCGTGATAGCCCGTCATGATCACTGACACTTGCGATATTGGGTCAGCGCAAAAGCAAAATAATCAGGCGCGCAGCACACACCGAGCCTATGCGAGCATCCAGGTCGCCATAGTCCGGAAAATCAGTGCTTGCAAAATTTTTTTGCCCGGCAAATTAAACTTGGCTGGGGTTCCCACTAACTACGCCGTAATGGCCACCCCGCCGTATCTCCATGATCTGGGTGCCTATAACCGCGCAACAAGGGTATCTATAACGTTATCTTGGGATAACCATATCTCCCACTAACTTTGCTATTCGCAGCCATATGGAGCCATATCCTCAGGCTTATCTTCAGCATGCCTCTAATTGCCAACCATATCCAAGCTATCTCCGGGCTATCTCAGCCGCACGGCATACCGTGAGCCGTCTCTCGAGACATATTTTCAGTTATACATAAACTTCAGCCGTACCTCTATCGTCTAGCCTATGTGAAGCCGGATTTCTTCAGTAATGCATATCTTCCGACCATGGCCAACAACACCGCCGGCCTTACTTCTATAGTTCCAGCTATTTCCAGCCGCGCATATGGTCTGCCCAATTGCTTCGACCGCGCACATCGACCGCCAAAACTGTGAGCGCGTGACTTGATCTATACCAAGGCATACGTCTAGTCATATGCCCTCTATCGTATCTCTAGCTGTACATATCCCCAGTAGCAATTCCAGGCTATGCCTAGTCTTAAGTTTAAGAGTATTTCGGGGATTTGATGAACCATGTTCTTCAACCATATCTTTCGCGCATCGTCCGCCAATCTTGAGCATATCTCTCGCCCTATCTCCGGCCTATCTCTCGCCCTGTCTTCAGCATATCTCTCGCCCTATCTCCGGCATATCGCTCGCCCTGTCTCCAGCATATCTGTCGCTATCTCCAGCATATCTACCGCCCTATCTCCAGCATATCTCCCGCCCTGTCTCCAGCATATCGCCCTGTCTCCAGCATATCTCTCGCTATCTCCAGCATATCTCCCGCCCTATCTCCAGCATATCTTTCGCCCAGCATATCTCTCTGACCTTATTCTCAACACATCTCCGGCCAGGCCTTAGCCAGACATCCATCTCCACACATTCACATCATTAGCCATACCTCTAGCCACATACCTCTAGCAATACTCGTACATTTCGACAGTTGTCATTAACCAATAATTAATTAAATCGGCCTCCTATAAAGATAAGATACCTAGGCACATATTCACTCCTTAGCACGGTCTTCCTTCAGGGTCACGATTCGGTTCAGCACGATCTCGTTTTCGGTGCTGTCGCGGTCCATGCAGAAGTAGCCGACCCGCAGGGCCTGGAATCGCACCGATTCCGGCGCGCCCTTGGTGTCGTTACCCTCCAGGACCTTTTCCTCCTTGGTCTCGGCCTTGTGGGTCCAGGGCGAGCGCTCCTTGACCTCCCAGAAGCCGATGTCGATGACGGCATTCTTCAGAATGCGCTCGCTGTTCTCGTTGAGGTCGGCCAGGAACCCGTCCGGGTTGGCCGACGGGTTGTTGCTCTTGAACAGCTGCTCGAACTCGCGGATCTCCGCGATCTTCACGGGGCTGTTGTGCTTAGCGGACTCGGCCACCCACTGGATGAAGGTCTTGGGCTTGCCGAGCGTGCCGTCGGCGTCGTACTCGGCGAGGATCTCGGTGACCTCGCCATCGGCGCCCTGCTTGAAGTCCACGGCCCGGATGACGTGGGGCAGGCGCAGCAGGCCCACGGGCTGATTAAGGGTGAGGCGGAAGAAGTTGGCGGTGGCGTCGTGGCGGAAGTCGCTGCGGTCGATGTAGATGGTGCGGGTGAACGGCACGGTGTGCTCGCCGAAGTCGGGGCTGCCGGGCTTGAACGGGATGCTGATCATCTCCACGAAGTCCTCGGGCAGGTTGGTGATGGTGACCTTGACGGGGTCCGGCACCATCATCAGGCGGGGCACGTTGTTCTCGAGGTACTTACGGATGGACGCGTCGAAGCGGGCGGCCTCGATGGTGGCCACCGAGGTGGTGACGCCGAGCTCGTTGATGAAGGCGAGGATGGCGCCGGGGGGCACGCCGCGGCGGCGCAGCGCCACCAGCGTGTACAGCCGGGGGTCGTCCCAGTCCCGCACGTACTTGCCCTCGATGAGCTTGAGCAGCTTGCGCTTGCTCATCACCGAGCCCTGCAGGTTGAGCTTGCCGAACTCGCGCTGGGCCGGCTTGTACACGCGCACGGCGTCGCACAGCCACTCGTAGCTCTCGCGGGACATGCGGAACTCCATGGAGCACAGCGAGTGCGAGATGTTCTCGATGCTGTCGACCAGGCAGTGGGTGAAGTCGTAGGTCGGGTAGATCTTCCAGGCGGTGCCCGTGCGGTGGTGGGGCGCGTTGACGATCCGGTAGGCAATGAGGTCCCACATCTGGGGATTGGGGTTGTCCAGGTCCTGCTTCATGCGCAGGGTCGCCTCGCCCTTGGCGTACTTGCCGTCGCGCATGTTGCGGAACAGCTGCAGCGCCTCGTCGGGGCTCTGGTCGCGGTGCACGCAGGCGCTGCGCGCGCCGCCGGGCGTGCCGTCCTCCTTGATCCCGCGGTGCCGCTTGACCTCGTCCGGCGTGCAGAAGCACACGTAGGCCCCGCCGCTGCGGATCAGCTGCTCGGCCAGCTCGTACAGCTCCTGGAAGTAGTCGGAGGACCAGGTGATCTTGTAGGGGCGGAACCCCAGCCAGCGCACGATCTCCTCGATGCTGCGGCTGTACTTGACGTCCTCGGTCTCCGGGTTGGTGTCGTCGAACCGCAGGTAGCACTGGCCCTGGTGGTAGGCGGCGTAGCCGAAGTTGGTGGCGATGGCCTTGGCGTGGCCCACGTGCAGCGTGCCGTTGGGCTCGGGGGGGAACCGCGTGTACACGTTGCCGTGGGTGAAGGCGAGGTGGCTCTGGGTGAGCTCCGGCGAGATCTGCTCGTTCTCGCCGGGGCGGTGCAGGGCGCCGAGGAAGCCCTCCTCGAACATGTTGTGCTTGCGCTCGGCGCCGCCGCCGTGGGTCGCCGGCAGCGCGGCGTGGGTGCCGTTGGCGGCGTTGGCCACGGCCGCGGCCACGGTGGTGGGGTGGTCCGGGCGCTGCTTGGCGGCCTCCTTCTTGGCCAGCTTGTTCTGCAGCTTGGGGTCGTCGCGCTCGTCCTTGGGGCCCAGCAGCGCCGCGAACTCCCGGTCCACCGCCGGCTTGAACAGGGCGGCGTTGGCCCACTTGAGGGCCGGCAGCCTCTTGACGGCGCCCAGCGTGGGGCCCAGCGCCTTGTAGCGCTTGGCCCGCAGCTCGTCGGCGTGCGCCGCCACGTACGCCCGCACCTCGCGCGCCACGTCCTCCTCGCTCACCGTCACGCCCACGCCGGCCGCCTCGTCCAGGCCGGCGTCGCTGGGGGTGTCGGTGGTGCCCACGTACTGCAGCGCCGCCTCGATCTGCAGGGCCGACACCAGCCGGCCCGCGGCGATGGCGCGCGCCACCAGCGGCCGGTTCTTCAGCGCCCGCGGCGACGCCGACCGCGAGCTCTGGGCCAGGTTCTGGATCTGCGCCGCCTTGTCGGCGGGGTACCCGGCCTCGGCCGCGCACTCCGCGATCACGCTGGCCACCTTGGGGTTGTTGGCCAGCTCCTTCGCCTTGGACTCTTCGATTCCAACGCGGGACAGCTGCTCCACGAGCTTATCACTAGACATCGTCGGTAACGGTACTTCCGGCGTGGCCCACTACCCTACCGCCTTTTTAACCCCCGGCCATCGCCTGAGTCAATGTGTCAGGCACCGCTGGGACCTCTTAGGCAGTCATCACCGCACCCTTGCCCCCTGGCGCTCCCTCGCCATCCCATCGCCAATGGCACCCTGGCGAAAGCAACCCGGGACGATTGGGCGCTGGTGGCGGGCCCATTGGGAAGTTGCGGGGAGTCCGCTGGGAGGTTGTGGCGGGCCCATTGACAAGTGTGTCGCGGACTTGCTCAATTGAGCCCTGCCGGGCTTAATGAGCAGCGGGGATCGGCTTTGGAAGGCGCCTCATGGGAGGGGGGGTAGTGGATCGGGGTGGATCAAGGGGGGGGGGAAGGGGCATAGAACCGTGCCAGTGATTAGACAGGGGCAAGTCAAGAGTCCCGGACACAAACTGTTACGGTCTCATGATAAATACCAAATCAGATCTATGCCGGCGATATTTTGGCGCCGAGCCCTCGACCGGCGCCAATTGTTCTGGAATCGGTCTGGATCATGGCTTATTACTTAAAGTTTGGCAGGGATTGGGTTCTCCCAGCCAGCCAGACTCTAAACAGATTAATCAGGCCCCCGAGCAGAGGTCCTACGCAGACACCCTAAGCATCGGGAGCTGAACGTCCTAATCAGACCTTCTCCATATAAAGCGTCCCAACCAGAGCGCCCTAATCAGAGTGCCCCCCCCTACTCACAGCGCCCGCCCTAATCGGATCCCAAGCCTGAACTGAGCAGCAGCCTCTTACACTGACCGTTCTCAATTTCCCAGCCAAAAAACCTCCCAATTAGCACGTCCGGGCCAGATCCTAGGCAGGCAGGTACTACATAAACACCATCCCTGCCTCGGCATACTCAGGCTGCTAATCATCACCAAGGGCTATCGCCATCACCCCCCGGCCCGGCAATCCCCGCGGGCCTCAGCAAAAAACGGCGATTGATTGCAAATCGTCAGGGCACATAGCTGCTCGCCATGAACATTGGTAAGCGCGCTCCATGGTCGTCCCTCGCTGCGGCCGCTAACAGATCCCCAGCACGGCGCTTCCACGTGTGGGCGCCCCGCCTAAAAAACCCGTATTATTTCTACGACCTCCAGAGGCAGCAGAGCCCGGCATCCCATGTGCCTGCCGAGAACCCGGCTTTCCCGTCCGGCCGCCGTATGTTCGACCCCCTGGCCGACATGCCGGCCGAGCCCATGCACCATAGAGTCAGCAAGGTGTTCGGCGCGCTGGGGTCGCGCGAGGAGTCCCGTAAAGACGCGGTCTCCAAGGGCCTCACCGTGGCAGGCATCCACGTCCCGGCCCGACCCGAGGAACCCACCAATTGCTGCATGTCCGGCTGCGTCAACTGCGTGTGGGAGCTGTACAAGGACGAGCTGGAGGAGTACAAGGCCATTCGCCGCAAGGCCCGGCACAAGCTGGCGGAGCCCCAGTTCGACCACGTCCAATGGCCCGCCCAATTGGGACCCGAGCCCTCGGCTCGCAAAGCCCGCGTTAGCTCCACCGAGCAACATCCCACCCCGGACCACGCCGAAAATGCCATGGAGGAAGAGGATGATGACGAGCTCAGCGAAAGCATCAAAGTGTTTATAGCCACCGAGAAGCGCCTGCACGAACAAAAAATGCGCAGCCAGAACACCCCGGCATGAACTTTATCTAGATATTATGGTCGGTTTGTTTCGAACCTGATAATAGCCGACCTTGGCATTGGTGAGGTGCTGCTCATCCTAGATCCGGTGTTGGTTCGATGCTGTGGAGTGAGATTGGCGTCTAATAGAAGGTAAAAATAGGCATTGTAGTATTAATATTAGAGACACTGAGTGATTATCTGAGGGGAGGGAGTGTGAGCGGAGCGCGCACGGCTGCGCGAGGATTCCTGCCTGGCGTTGTCACCGCGCTCTCGAGCACATTGGGAACCCCTTCAGCCCGAAATGGAAACTCCCTGCGCACGGAGGTGCTTCTTAGCAGTCTGCACTTGCTCCATCAGCTCGCGATACTTCTCGGGCTTGTCGTTGAAGGTGACCACGTCGTACCCCAGGGTGAACAGGGCATAACTGCCAAACGTGACCAGCAGCCACCACGGGAGCACCGGCACAATTTCTTTGCGGACAACGGCGGGCAGCGGGAAGATTCCCAGATACAGGACCAACCAACTTGCCGTCAGGATCAGGAGATAGGTGCCAGTTTCAGTAGCTTTCGTCATGTCGCGATGCAACGGGAGGAATCGGAGGGTGCTGGCGATATGGACCGATGGGAAGGGGTTAGCTGCCCTGACCGTCGTGGCCTGAACGCATGTTTACCATCATGAAAGTGGGAAATCATCCTCTTGTCTGCCGGCTATCGTTGTTGGGACCTAGTGCAATGTGGGCACGCCAGCTATTCAACGAGAGCACAGCTGGAACCAGCAAGACCAGAATAGCTGCGAGTGATTTCGAGAGGTGATAAAACATTCTAGCTAAATTGAGCCAACTAGAAACCGTGGACCTCGAACGGTGGAATAGAGTCTATAGGAAGAAGCAGTAGAATAGAAGCAGTAAAGTCTAAGCAGTAGCATAGAATCACAAGAACTAATGGATCGGGCCGAGTAGAATTAGAATGACCACAATTACCACAGGTCAAATCGCGTTCCTGGAATGGGTGCACGCGACTTGAACATAGTAGAACTGGGGTAAACAATGCGGATTGAAGTTGCCAGTAAATTATTACCCTCTACATGGATGGTAAAAATATACACATTTCAATGGTTTCTGTCTCGATGACTACTACTACCATCGAAAGGCACTCCAACCTCATGGCTTGTCCATCAAGAGTCAGCGCACAATAAAAATCAGGCACCGAGAATGCGGACACTACTGAACTGAAATGTGGCTCCGACCTAACCGCCATGCAACGTCGAACTAAAATGCATATCATCAGAGTTGCTAATCACAGACTCTTCCTTGTCCAAGAGCTCCCAGTCGGCGTCATTGATCAAAACCAAAATGCCGGGACGGACTAGGCCGTCCTGGAGAAAAATACTTGTGTCGCCTCCATTGGCCTCAATTCGCCGCGCCATTTCGGCTATCACGTCTTTCACCAAAATCTGTTCCGTCGAAAACGGAATATCGAACTCTCGCTCGCCATTGAAGGCGAGCTCCAAACCCCCGCTCACACCAACACGCATGGACAAGGCGATCGATACAGCTAACTGGTTCCAAAATCCGTCAGATGTTCCCTGCCTTCTGAGATCAACGGTTGAATGCTGACTGGATATGAAGAAGCGCTCTTATTACTTCCAAGAAAACTTCAGACGCACCCTTGACCAAACCCAGATCTACCCTTCGAGCAGCACTTAATTAGGAAACTATCAACAAGCCGGTCCGGTTCGAACAAAGCGAAGTCTTGTTCACTTGATTTTATGATATGACATGCGGTCAATTTATTTAATAAGTCGGCGCTGCAAATGTGCGCGTACACAGTGAAGTCCACCCTCCTGACTCGGCGTAGGTTACTGGTAATCTTTGCAATAGTTAGTGTTTTAATTCGACAACACAGTCTTCTATAGCACATATCATCCAAGAGCAGCTAAAGGTACCATGTGAGAAATTTTATCACACCGGGGTCCGGCAAACCTTTCCCAAACCGGTGAACAGCGTCCATCAGACGTCAATGGACTGAGCAGGGGTGGTCCACTCTACTGTGCAACCCCTGAATAGCACAACAGCTCATGCTTTATTGAGTATCGATCGTGATCGTACCATGTTGACGCAATCTCGTACTGACTGTGGGAATTGTTGATGGCACTGACTTGACCGGGTGCGCCCACAGGTCACAATGTACGTTCTTATTGGCACGTTCTATGTCAGGTGGAGCTGGGAAAACGCTCGCTCTACTAGCAGTATTTCGTCATTTGCATCACTACTTCTGGCAGCCGAGGTGAACAGAGTCGGCTAAAACTCAGATGCGCTCACTGGCTTGCGATAAGCCAACATGTACGAGAACGAGCCCGCACCTACAAGCCAACATCTATGACCCAATAATCCCTCAAAATGGAATCCAAGAAGCCCACGCCTCAAAAAGAGATCCAATAGACCCACACCTAAAAGTAAAGACGTGCACTTTTCACTTTCACGCATTCTACCTGGAAGCCTCGAATCTACGAGCCAACAAGCCCCTACAACCATTTATGCCCCAATAACATAGCGAAACCTGACTGCACCAAAGAACGCGCAGTCGCCTACAGTCACACATTCACGTACCTATAGACCTACATATTTTAGATGATCACCTCGATCTTGGCCGCGTAATCAAGCATTCTGTCGATGAGATCCTCCTCGCTGCGGGTGGAGGCTTGGGCGTGTTCGGCGGCCACCGCAGGCTCGGCTACTTCAGTGACCGGCACGAAAATAACACACTGCTGCGACAGCTGCCACCCTCTATCGGCGCGCTCGGCCACAAAGTTCTCGAGCTCTGCATCGGTCTTGATGTACAGCAAGTGCTTGGCACTGGCGATGGGCAGCGAGCTGTAGGCCGCCTCCACACACAGCGAGATCTCGTTGCGGATGGTGGCCTCCAGATAGTTGTTGCTGGATTTCATCAGCAGCAGGAACTCCGGGGCCGGGAACTGCGAGCTGTCGGTCACCGCCTTCCAGGCTTTGTCGTAGGCTCCCTCCATGAGCCACCGCTCCAGGCGGACCGGGTACGACAGGTACTTGTCGGACTCGGGGTTGTCGATGTTCTCCAGCTCGGTGTGGAACTCCGAGATCCGGTCGTTGGTCAGGCACAGCAGCAGGTACAGCCCGATCATTTTGCTCTCGTTGTCGCTGGGAGGAATCCGCAGCGCCGGGTTGTAGAACGGCTTGAGCTGGAGCAGCAGCCGCTCCACCTCGGTCTGAGAGCTGGACGCGTGGATGCTCACAATGACCGCCATCTCCAGCAGCTGGCGGGCGGCCAGCAGGTCGGCGGCGTCGAACTTCGAGCTGGGAATCAGCAGCCCGACCTTGGCGTACTCCAGTTTGATTTGGGGGATCAGTTTGGCCGCCGCAGAATAATCCCGGCGCTCGAAGGCGCCGAGAAAATCACCGGACAATTGCTGCAGAGCCATGTAGAAAACAGATCAGTGGCAATCGCCTGGGTGGTGATATAAGATGGGTGATGATTACGTAGGGTCTCTGGTGGTCCCGCCCTACGGGAGGAGGTTGTGGGACACTATGTGGGAGAGAGGCGGTTGGGAGGTGTGGTGGGGAGTATGAGAGTTGGTAGTTCGGAGGTGGTAGTTGGAGGTGGTAGTTGGAGGTGGTAGTTGGAGGTGGTAGTTGGGAGGGAGTTGGGAGGAGGAGGTAGTTGTGGTCCTCGTCCCACTGTGATAGGGGCAGTGTAGTAGGGGTTATATAATGGACTAGTAATAGTCCACCACGGGGGAATATTCAAGGTGGTAAGAGCGACCCCACCGACCACACTCAATGGTAGTAGGGGGAAGCGGCAGTAGGTGCGTGTTCTGGTGCGATAACGAAGCTTCCTAGCTGAGACGGGTGTGTTCTCACTATAAGGGTATGTAGTGGTGGGATGTGCTTGTATCGGGGTGCTCCTGCTAATAGGACGTCGGCCTTCGAGCATGGCCCACTATAGTCTTCCTATAGCCGTGTTACATAGATGGAGTTGCAGGTGAGGAGGCGGTCGCATTGGGAGGAAACAGGATCACGCGTGCGGATATGCTCATGCGTGTGGATATGTGTGGGGTTGTGTATGTAGTGTTCTGGGTACGTATTATCGCAGCGCGGGGTCCACAATGCTTAGGAAATCGATGCTGAGGGAGGCATGTTATGTGTCCTTGGCAGGAGGATCGACCTCGGCAGAGGTGATATGGTGGAAAAAAGGTTGCCCGCCGTGTGGACAGGGTGCCAGAACCTGAGAAAAGGATGTGGGCTTCTGGGAGCGGGGCATCTGCGGCTGTAGCGGAGCGCTGAATCCAGGACCGGGTTGGTTCTTGCGGGGTCCATATTCTGGCAGCCGGTTGCAAGCTACCATCCGGAAAAATCAGAAAAAGCCCCCCCGCAGCCCCCATTCACCCGCCCGCAACTTGGCTCGTATGAATTTCCCTCGCTGCTCTTATTCACTCGCGCTCTTATTCACGACACGATAAGCGCAGCCCCCATACTCCCTTGGCGCTGAAACCCCGGCCCTTGGTGCCGCCGCTTCGCTGACTGTATGCTTGCTACCCAAGCCCGAGACGTTAGTATGTGTACAAACGTCAGATATGGTTAAGGAAGCCTGCCTTGGTAGCCACCCAAGCCCATCTCTGCTATCATGGTGTCACTCACGGTGCG
The DNA here is from genome assembly GCA_030555655.1 of Starmerella floris. Taxonomy (NCBI): domain Eukaryota; kingdom Fungi; phylum Ascomycota; class Dipodascomycetes; order Dipodascales; family Trichomonascaceae; genus Starmerella; species Starmerella floris. The sequence continues at coordinate 32,706 of JANIWM010000025.1, forward strand.
TCTGTTCCTCTCACCCGCGCGGAGTGACGACGGCTCACCCAAACGCTGCCGAACCCTTAGCTGTAAATATATACATACATGTACCTCTCTGTTGACCTAGGCGAACCCTTTTACTGCCGGCTGTCAGATGTTAATTTGATTGTTTTATTAATAATAATAATAACAAGACCCGAATCTTCATACGCCACATAATGGCACATAATTTATTTGCAGCGGATGCGGTTGGCTACTAGCACAAAATGTGGTTTCTTCCGCACGATTGAGTGACGCCGACCAACGCCACCCCGACATCGTATATCGTCATGCCAGGGTACCGCGATATAAGCCGCAACAAAAATTCCTCATTACCTCGAGCAGTAAATATGTATCCTTATCGTAACCGGCGCAACTATCAGTATATTAATTATTCGGCAAGCCAGTCTCCCTAGGGCGTTTAGGCTGAGGACGCCTGCCATTCCGCACACGCTTGCTGATTACTCCACCACTAGATTTCACGGATTCGCTTGGGTGGAGGGCATAGTGCGCTGATCAGCTGACTCGAACCCAAACATGACTGCGATGCACAGATCCCACCAGAAAAAAATTGCCCTTCCAAGGCAGCGGTGATTGGAACGCCGAAGGGGCCATTAACTGAGCTCCACGGTCGGGTCGCATCCAAATTTAGGGGGGATCGGTGATCGTAGGGTCTGCTTTGCTCACTTGCAGACTCACCATGCGCAAACTGCGATGACATAAGCGATACATGGTTAGGGTGCATGTACACCTCGAAAAACTAGAAGTGGATGCTCAGTGAGGGCGGAAGCCAACTAACAGTTGCGAGATTGTGCACTTCTCCTCCGGTATTGTGTTACGATAGTGGGTATAAAGCGCCACGGGGACAACCTTGATCGATTTACCTCTAAAACGAAGGAACCTCGCCGATAGTCCAACACATCCTGGGTAAACGAGGGCTGGTGACTTTGTGAACGTTTGGAGAAAAGTGATGACGGTGTTGACCGGAAGATAAACACGCACTGGAAAATATTAAGTTTAGCTCGTATCACCGTTAAGCTGTCGGGGCCCATCCAGACACCGACGACAACCGTAACAGCAAAAATAATAGCAACCCCCACTTCCTCTCACCGGACCCCCCCGAGCCGTCCCCCGTGCCGAAGTGGCTTGCGAACACGGCTTCCGTTAGCACAACCAGCCGAACCGAGCGTGGCCGAGCTAGCATCCGACCAGTGGCGCTGCATTCGACCCACATTATTACCGCTTGGGTGCCACAGCAACCAGCGCCGACAATTAATAGCCGCTCTAAGCCCCATTCTACCCCCACCAATTGGTTATGAGGATAAAAAGTGAGTCCTCACCACATACAAAGCCCTCTCTATCGCCAATTCCGGGCGATCCTGTGCCACCGCCGTGGAACTCGTCCTCTCCTCCCCTCCCAGGGCAGGTGCCCTTTCCTCATCCTCCGGCCCAGGCACGGCCCCCCCAAGCGGGCGCCGAGCCGCTGGCCGAGGCCGGCGAGGGCAGCGCCGGGTCGCCCGGCTCGGCGAAACTGGCCGAGCCCGGCGACTACTTCGGCAGCCCCGGCGCTGACGAGGAGGATCTCGAGGACTACAAAGAGGGGGGGTACCACCCCTGCACCATCGGCGAGACCTTCAAAAACAACCGGTATCTCATCGTGCGCAAGCTGGGCTGGGGGTACTTCAGCACGGTGTGGCTTGCCAAGGACCGGGAAAACGACAACGCCTACGTCGCGCTCAAGGTGGTGCGGGCCGCCCAGAACTACACGGAAACCGCCATCGACGAGGTCAAGCTGCTCAAGAAGCTCAAGTCCGCCGACCCCAGCCACCCGGGCCGCGAGTTCGTGGTCTCGCTGCAGGACCAGTTCATGCACGTGGGCCCCAACGGCGCCCACGTCTGCATGGTGTTCGAGGTGCTGGGCGAGAACCTGCTCAGCCTGATGAAGCGGTACCACTACAAGGGCATCCCCCCCGTGCTCGTGAAGCAGATCAGTATGCAGGTCCTGCTGGCCCTGGACTACACCCACCGCAAGTGCGGCATCATCCACACCGACATAAAGCCGGAAAACGTCCTTATCCGGATCCGCGACGTGGACCGCGTGCTGCAGGAGATGGAGGGCCAAATGATCGACGACGGCGACTGGGACGGCGGGGCGGGCCTCGACCAGTTCGCCTTCTCGTCCGAGACCAAGGCCGAGCAGCGCAACAAGTTTTTGAAGGAGCAGCAGCTCCACCAAGCCCAGCGGGATCCCAACGCCCTGTCCCCGGGATCGGCGCCGTCCGAGAAGTCGCCGGCCCGCCCGGTGGGCACCGCCGATAGCAGCGCCGTCAACCGGCCCGCCGAGGGGCCGGTGGAACAGTTCTCGCCCAAGAGCGAGGCCAGCTCCATCCGCGCCGACCCGGACGCCGCCAGCACCACCAGTACGGAAAGGCGCCATTTCCACTACGTCAAGGGCTCCCAGCCGCTGCCGTCGCCGCTGCGCCGGCCCCGCTCCACCACCGAGAGCATGGCCTCGTCGGTGGCCACGGGGGGCGCCAAGAGCATCAGCAGCTCCCACACTGGCCGGCACGCCAGCGACGCCGGAATCCTCACCGACCACAGCAAGGCCCCGCTCGCCACCAACGGCACCCCAACAACCGTATCCCAGTCCAGTGGTCACTTGACCGACAACAGCAGTGTCGACGACATCCCCAACAAGTACGCCGTGCCCGGGACCCCGGCGGTGGACATGGCCCAGCAGCAGGGCTCCAGCGGGTCCATTTCGGGGTCCAGCGTGGACTCGGCCCCGATCAGCTACGCGGGGGCTCCCGAGAAGCTGGAGAACTCCGTCGATACTTCCACCACCTTGGGCCGCGAACCCTTGCAAGGGAACCGGGTTGACACCGCAGATGGCTCTTCGGAAGGTGAGAAGCTAGACGGCGGCTTCACGGCTCTGGAGGAGGAATTCGTGACCGTGAAAATCGCGGATTTCGGTAGCGCGTGCTCGGTGGACCACCATTTCACCGACGACATCCAAACACGCCAGTACCGGGCCCCGGAAGTGTTATTGGGGGCGAGATGGGGCGCCGCCGTGGATTGCTGGAGCGTGGCGTGCATGATATTCGAGCTGCTCACGGGCGATTACCTGTTTGAGCCCCAAAGCAGCAGCACCTACAGCAAGGACGAAGACCACATTGCTCAAATCATCGAATTGTTGGGCCAGCTTCCCCCGCACTTACTCAAGGGGAAGTACGCACACCAGTTTTTCGATAGCCGCGGGCGGCTACGAAACATTCACAACCTCAAGGTGTGGCCCCTCTACGATGTGTTTGTGGGCAAATACGATTACGACCCGGAAACCGCGAGGCAGCTGTGCGACTTGCTGTTGCCACTAATTGCCCTGGACCCGGAAAAGCGTGTTGACTGTGGCTCTCTGGTTCATTGCGAGTGGTTACGGGACGCGGCCGGGTTCCAGAACGTGTCCATCGACCGGCGCCCCGAAATCCCCGCCAACAGAGACATTGCGGGGTGGTCCTACGAGGTGGTGCAAACAGAGAGCGAGTCTCAGGAGAGCCTTGCTGCTAGTCAACGCGAACTGAACAATATGTGGATCAACGGAGACACGCCGGCGGTTCCCACTCCGGACCCCGAACAGGTTGTTGACGAAGCTAAGAGCAACAGGAGTAGCATTAGCAGCAGTAGGAAAGAAAACGAAGAGACCATGGAGTCTTAAGTTCACGGATCAGGGCCTGCTCTGATACCCGCGTGCATTAGAAATATGCGTAGACCAGGAATTTATAAACAAACAACACACTATAGTCAAGCATATATAGTCGAAATAACTAGCAAATAGGTAATCAGTTAATAACTAAATGAAATGAAACTAGCCTAGTTATGGCAAGACTGGTCATGACGTGAAGAAGCAATGCCTGATGCACCAGGAGAAAGAATGAATAAGAGATATGAACAAGATCTCCGAATAAGGAACTGCGCACTGAACTGGTTAGTGGTGATATGCGACAATGGTGAACGCTAATTCTAACCAGTATAAATGTGTGGAACTGGGTACTACGAATATGCAATGACATCAGAGAGAATTAAAAAAACTGGAACTGAATCCGAAGGAGTGAATGCAAGAATGTGAAACTACGCTGACTTCACGATTGATACATGGAGTGACTCGAGAGTAAGTAACAATGAGATTAGGATGGGTGTCTCCATCGCCGTTCGACGTGAGCATCTATGTCTGTATGATATCTACTGCAACTTAGTAGGTGGGAACTATATGGGCATCAACCTTGGTAAAAATATACAAGTACTCCCCCAATTGGTAACGTAATAAGTGAGAGGTACTGAGATATGGCGAATCGGCGAAAAATGAACAGGTATTCGTGAATAGTGTGGGGGTAAGAAGTTAGAATCAAATAAATACAACAGTATGTGGACCAGTTTGGCACGATCAACAAATATCTGGTTTTCACTGACTGATTATTTGATCAACGCACATGCGTAGTCACACGAGCACATTGGCAAACAGGGGCCATTATGAAAAAAGAACGTCAAACATGTACATGCCGATATTATTGCCGCATTGCTGGTGCCACAAACACAATTTGCACATGTATAGTTCGAACACACGGAGCCCGACCGCCACATTATGCGGGAGTGATAATATATAGTGCGAACGACGGGTGCAGATAATAATTAAAGCACCACTCAAGGCCAGATTAAACAATACGACTGTAATCACATAATGTGACTGTGATGAGCAGACGAATTGTCCATAAGTAGTTCTGATCAAGGGTCGCCCTCACAGAAGCTGGCCGATATTTGGGCAGCGAGAAAGGTCATACCTCGGTCCTTGGGGAAGCGTGGCTTTTCCTCCAGCTTTCTAGTCTCTTTTGAAACTGCAGAATCTCACGCAGTTGCGAAGACTGAGGTGGGCTTTGTTGTTCGTCCAGTCTATCTGGACCTTCCGAGTTGTAGGTGGTTTTCCTCCGCTTGGGAGCACCGGCGCGAGAACGGTCCCCTTGTAAATAGGAATCGAGCTGAGCCAAGGATTTCTCAGTGAGCTTGCCGATGAGCGGACCCACTTCGATGGGACCGTGGGAGCGGTGGATGACGATTTCGGTGTCGGAGTTCTTAGAGTAGGCAACAAGGCCCTTTGTGGCGAATCGGGGCGGCCGTTGTTTGGCCAGCTTCAGGGACTGAGGGGTGGCGGACCCAAGCAAAACGGCCTGGTCCGTGACGGTGTGGAGCGAGGCATTGGACCAGGCGGAGGCGGCCAGCTGCTGCTGCAAGAAGCGACAGGCCAGTGGGGCCTTCCGGTCAAAGAGCTCAATCGACAGGTCCAGAGACTGGTTAGGGATCTTCACAATCATTACGTAGGGTACACTTATGCACTGAGGAAGATGACGGATTACAGTGAAAAGCAGCCACGGCTACCGAACTCCTGCCTCACTGCTTGCAAGATAGTAATTGCCTCAGGTTCCCGAGAATGCAGTCAGTGTCTGTACAGCTGCCCACGCAATGCCGTTCACTACCCTCGACTGTGCCCGTGAGTTTCCCCGCAGGTTTCCGTTAATTTATCGAAATAGCGCCGGGAGTCGCCCGCCCAATTCCTGTCACTCGGTGGTGCGTTTGTCGAGAACCGCCGTGAATAGGGGTGGGCCTAGGTGTTCCAAGTAAGTAGCTGGTTATGGTAAGTAGCTGGTTATGGTAAGTAGCTGGTCATGGGAAGTAAACATCTGGTTATGGGCATTACAACCACCGGTCCTGACAAAGCAGTTTTTTTCCAACCAATATGCCCAAGCTCGAGATTGCAGTAAAATCGCCCGTCGTGGCGTACCCCGCGCTGTGTGTGGCCAGCCTCGGCAACCATCTGACGGCGGAATCGCCGTTCACCTTCAGCATTGTCGATGACAAGGAGGTTGCGCCCGGCAAGCCGGCGGCGCTGGACGGCAAGCCGCTGACCAGCGAGGAGGCGGTCTCCGCGGTGGTGGCGGCGCTGGCGCCCACGCTCCGGCTGGACATCGACGCCAAGTGGGCCCAGGTCGCGTTCGGACCGCTGCAGGGCAAAAACTTCAAGGAGATCATGCCCCACCTCGAGGCCATCGAGCAGTACCTGAACTACCGGTCGTTCTTCGGCAACGAGGCCGTGGGCATCACCGCCACCGACGCGGTGATGTGGGGTGCGCTGCGCGCCAACGGCGTGGTCGGCGCCTCCTGCAAGAACGGCACCTACATCAACCTGGCCCGGTGGTACAAGCTGTGTGACGCCAGCCCCGTGCTGGGCGGCGCCGTGGCCCAGCTGCAGGAGCAGGTCAAGGAGGCGCGCCACCAGGCCAAGGTGGCCACCAACAAGAAGCAGGAGTCCAAGGCCAGCTACGACATCGACCTGATCGACGCGGTGGACGGCCAGGTCGTGACCCGGTTCCCGCCCGAGCCCAGCGGATTCATGCACATTGGGCACGCCAAGGCGGCGATCCTCAACGAGTACTTCGCCCACGCCTACCACGGCAAGCTGATCGTGCGCTTCGACGACACCAACCCCAGCAAGGAGAAGGAGGAGTTCACCGACTCCATTCTCGAGGACATCCACCTGCTGGGCATCAAGCCCGACGTCGTCACCTACTCCTCGGACTACTTTGACCACATGTACGAGCTGGCGGTCAAGATGATCCGGGACGGCAACGCGTACTGCGACGACACGCCCCAGGAGGTGATGCGCGAGCAGCGCGGCGAGGGCATTGCCAGCGCCCGCCGGGACCGCTCGGTGGAGGAGAACCTGCGGGTGTTCGATGAGATGAAGGCCGGGTCGCCCGAGGGCCTGGCCTCGTGCCTGCGCGCCAAGATCTCCGTGGACGACAACAACAAAACCATGCGGGACCCGGTGATCTACCGGTGCAACCTGACCCCGCACGTCCGCACCGGCAACAAGTGGAAGATGTACCCGACCTACGACTTCTGCTCCCCCGTGGTGGACGCCGTGGAGGGCGTGACCCACGCCCTGCGTACCAACGAGTACCGCGACCGCAACGCCCAGTACGCCTGGATGCTCAAGGCGCTGGGCCTGCGCACCGTGCACATCTGGGACTTCTCGCGCATCAACTTCGTGCGCACCTTGCTGTCCAAGCGCAAGCTGCAGTGGTTCGTGGACTCCGGCCGCGTCGAGGGCTGGAACGACCCGCGCTTCCCCACCGTCAAGGGCGTGCGCCGGCGCGGCATGACCGTGGAGGGCCTGCGCCAGTTCATTCTCCAGCAGGGGCCCTCCCGCAACATCCTCAACCTGGACTGGTCCCTGATCTGGAACGTCAACAAGAAGTTCATTGACCCCGTGGCCCCGCGCTACATGGCCGTGGAGCACCCCACGCCATTCGTGCTCAGCGACGCCGTGGAGCCCCACCGCGAGGAGCGGGCCCTGCACAAGAAGAATCCCGACGTGGGCACCAAGAAGATCTGGCTCAGCAACAACCTGATCATCGACCAGGACGACGCCCGCACCCTGTCCCAGGGCGAGGAGGTGACGATGATGGACTGGGGCAACGCCATCATCGACGAGATCGAGCGCGACGGCGAGCAGGTCCTCGGCATCCGCGCCCACTTGCACCTGGCCGGCGACTTCAAGAAGACCGAGCACAAGCTGACCTGGCTGGCCAAGACCGACGACCTCGCCGAGGTCGAGCTGGTGGCCTTCGACCACCTCATCACCAAGGACAAGCTCGAGGAGGGCGACAACTTCGAGGACTACCTGACCCCGGAGACCATCTTCAAGAGCAGCTGTCTGGCCGACCACAACGTCGCCAACCTGGCCGAGGGCACCGTGGTCCAGTTCGAGCGCAAGGGCTACTTCCGCGTCGACAAGCGCGCCGAGAACGGTCACAACATGGTGATGTTTGCCGTGCCGGACGGCAAGGTGGTGTCCAAGTATGGTGCTAAGAAATAGATGCTATTACATACGGTAGGTCCCGTTTAGGATATCCCTTATGAGTCGTGTCGAATGGGTCGAATGGTATATAGGATAGGAAGGTCGTGGTAGTAATGGGGCCAGAAATGTCAAGCAGGGCGTTCATTTGGTAAGTAGAACCGAATTCGGTAAGTAGGACCGAGTACGGTGAGTATGACCGATAACAGTAAGTAGGACCGAATACGGTAAGTAGGACCCAATACGGTAAGTAGAAACGATAACGGGTGAGCAGAAAAAATGGCGGGAAGTAGAACCGACTAAGACGAGTATATAAATATTCTACGGTATGAAACCCATTGTGTAGGATCTTATGTGTGTCGAAAGGGCAAATAGGAACGCTGAGCGTAGAGAGCCTACTGTGGTATAGGCTTACGGTAAATGGGAATGTCATGCAGCAGAAGGCCGAATAAAGTAAGTGCGTGCTCTATGGAGGAAGGCTTGTGAGCCGAGCATGCATTGCTGTCTGAATTAGTGCATTAGTAGGGGGGCGCGAATTGGTGCAACGTCCATCTCATAGTGCGAGAAAAGCAGGGGGTAGGTGGATGGAGGAGGATGTATACGTAGGTGTGTGTATTTGGGTGTTATGAAACGTGATGAACAGCGGATTCGTGGATCTCCCTTTTATCGTGCGAGAATAGGCTTTTGTATCCGTAAATTGGCACACCATTAGTGCCTATCAGCTTCGTAGTCGAATTATAGCAACTCTTCTGCGCAGAAGCCCGTAAATTTACATTGTTTCGGCAGTTCCCTTCCCATAGTGCGAGAAAAGTTGTCTTTCCTGTGTTGGGGTGTTTACCTGGAAAATTTACGAGCTTGAAATTGGGTAGGATATCCGTGTCGTATCACCGCGTATCGAGAAGTGTATCTGGAGGGTAGTTGTGTACGTATAGTTTTCGTATCATGGTGTTCAAACACTATATATCCTAGATCAAGAATCGGCCGTGTGCCATCGGATCACATATCGGTCGTGTTCCGTATTTGACCTGCGATCGTGGGCGGCAAGCCAGTCACCCGCGCTAAATGGTACTGTCCTGAATGAGATCGGCAAGTGCCGCCTAAAACGCCAGCGCGCGTGGCGCACCCAAAACCTCCTACCTGCCCCTTAAACCCAGATGACAGGAGTAAATCGGTGCTTCACACACCACCACGATCGCATATTTCACGCCGGTGATCGGCAGAGTCCCGGGTAGTTCGGGTGGAAAAGGGTAGCCCTAAGCAGGCCTTCCGGCACCAGTTCCCCCCATTGGGCTTCGTGGAAGTCGATTGCTTGTAGCAGGTTCCCCGAGCGCAGACCACGGAATGGCCCGAAAAACGGCGGAATTGGAAAGGGACTGGTGGCCCGGTCCTCAGCACAAACTGGTGCGGCGCCGCGTGTACTGGGTCCTGTTTGGCCTCCGGGCCCTGACCTGTGCCCCCAGCGCCATGGCGGTTCTGGATTACATTTGCGACGCACGCAAGTGCATGCTGACGACGCGCAGCGTGAGCGCGTGCTCGCTGAACACCTGGCTGCCGGCGATATGGTGCCTGGTCAGCGGCTATATGACCTGGCTCGGGCTCAAGGGCATGATCCAACGGTGGGTGTTCACCTACAGCGAGCTGGGGGCGGTGTTCCGGGTAGTGACCTGTGTGCTGATCAACTACCTCGCGATATCGACGTTGACCCACTTCCGGCACAGCCGGGGCACCACCAGCATGATCGACCTCCAGATCTGGATCCTGATCTCCGTGATCCTCACCACGCTGTACACCCTGCAGACGTTCATCAACAGCGATCTGGGGGCCAAGAAAGGCCGAAGGACCCTCAACCTGTTCCACATCGCCGTGTATGCCGTGATTCCCATCGGCCTGGCCTCCTTCCTGACGATGCTCACGCTGATCCGCAACCTCATGCTGGTGCAATTGTACTACTCGTCAGTGTGCGAGTTGGCCAATTCCACCATGGCCAGCTCGCTTCAAAACAACGTGGCGTCCCACTAGTGTCGCCGCATAATTACCCGCGAGTGACCACATAATTCCCCCGAGGGTCGCCACACCACTGACCTCCTGTGCATCTCTGTTAACAATTGCATCTCCCATTGTCTCGCCATCGTTTTTACTGTGATCTATGCATGTAAATAACTAAGCTAACATATGATCCAGTGCATCACTAATAAATATAATCAATAAATACGGAATGCAGCGTGGGACTGCAGACTGATCACAAGGCGACGCGTGAGGAGCACGCTCACTGTGGCACTCCGCAAGCGAGACCATCGATGCGCCTATTGAGGCTTGTGGCCCATGCTGGTCCGGCTTGCGCGGCGCACTAGGCAGTTTCTTCCTTCACCATGCGTTCGAGAACCATTAATCCGTGCATATCCAGCGTTGACGGTTCCGGGCTTATAGGACTTGGCTGATTCCGTGATATAGAGCTCAACTGAAAAATAGATCCAGTCTTATAGGGACTTAACTGATCACGCCATTGAAGGTTGACTGTGTAAGCCTCATTGTGACTACAGCCCTCCAGCCTTGATGTACTAATTTTACTGCTCCATCCTGGTTGTCCAGCCTCGTTTCGTGCGCCATCCGGTGGCCCAGCCTCAGTTAGTGCTCCAGCCTATCGTGATGCTTTGGCCGCGCCGTAATACTTCGGCGCCACAGCCTCTCGTAGTGATTTGGCCACGCCGTAATACATCAGCCTATTGCAGTGCTTCGGCCACGCTGTAATACTTCGGCCACGCTGTAATACTTCGGCCACGCTGTAACACTTCGGCCACGCTGTGATACTTCGGCCTCACTGCGATGCTCCAGCGTCATTGCAATGCTTTAGCCCCACGGTGGAGCTTCGGGCGGTATCCTATGGTGGTGCTCCAGCCGCTCCAGCCTCATGTGGTGGCCACTCGATCCTCCCTCATTGGTGGCCTATCTTTCTGGTCTACGCCTTGGACCGGCGCAGCACCAGGAACCGCACGGCGATCTCCGTCAGCGACACAAAAATACTCAGCACAATCAGGCAAATCACAATCACCGTGATGCGGTCCATGTTGAACTCGGCAATGGAGTCCCCCAGGATCGAGGTCAGCTCCAGGAACACGGACTGGCGCTCGTTGAGCACCAGGACGCGCTCCTCGATCTCCAGGTACTCGCGCAGCGCGTTGAACAGCGGGAACAGCGACGGCTCGCTGTCCCAAAAGAACTCCGGGATGTCCAGCACATTGGAGCTCAGGTTGACGTCCACGCGCAGCTTGAACAGGCGGCCGCTGATCTTGAGCAGCTGCTCGCGGTTCATGCCCAGCTTGCCCGTGAGGGCCAGCGTCTTGGGCACGCCGCGCACCTCCTTGAGGTTGGCCTGCATGCGGTCCTCGAACCCGCACAGGATCGTGGACTGGGCCATGGCGTGGGACATCGCCAGCTTGAGCATGTGGGAGTTGTTGTTGAGGGTGATGAGGTCGTTGAAGATCTGGGGCTTCTCGCTGTCGCCGAGCCGGTACGTGAACCGCAGCTCCTCGCTCTGGATCTCCTGGTCGCCGTACGGCTGGATCGTCAGGTCCTCGCTGCCGATGCACAGATCGGCCAGCACCTGCTTCTCCTGGGCCTCGGTGAAGTTCCAGAACAGCACCACGCCGTAGTTGAACACGAACAGCTCGGCGTGCGACGTGAAGTGGTCCAGCTTGCGCTTATTCTCCAGCGTTTTGCGGTCGTCCTCGTCCGATGGGGCGCGCTCCTCGGCGTCCTCCCGGCCGGCACCCTCCTCGGTGCCGGGCGCCGCGCCGGGCCCGTCGCCACCGTGCTCGTAGCCGCCGGGCCCGCCGTCCTTATCGGCGGCATGGATCGGGGTGTCGCCCTTGGGCCGCGGCGAGAAGTCCTGCGGCTCGGACGGGTCGGCCTCCCCGGTCTCAGGCGCGGCAAAGTACTCGTAGTGGTGGTCGCACTGCTCGGAGATGTCGATCATCCGCTCCATGGACCGGTCGTCGCCCCGGGCGCTCTGGATCCGGTAATCGACGCCGTTGCCGGGCAGCAGCGGCAGCAGGTAGTCGGCAAACAGTGCCTCGTCGTACAGCCGCACCCGCGCCCGGTGCTTGGCCTTGAGGAACCTGGCCGCCTTGCTGAGCACAATGCCCTCTGAGATCAGGTACGACGTCACCCGCATCGTGTCGCCGTTGTCGGTGTGGCTGCGCGCGTGCAGGCTGCTGTTGAGAGTCCCCGCGTTCTCGCCACTTTCGGGGATCAGCACCAGCCGCTGCGACTGCTTGGACTGCCGGCTGGGCAGCGGCTTGCTGAGCTGGGGCACGGGCTTGACCGGCAGCGCCGGCTTGGCTTTGGCCATGGCGCTGGCGCCGCGCGCGTCGCCCGCGCCGGCCCGGGCCGCCACCGAGCCGTACGGGCCGGCGCCGGTGGGGGACAGCGGCGCCGCTAGGGACGGCGTGGGGGCATCTCGCTCAATGAGGGGGGTGTGTTCGGAGCCGCGCCGTTTGTTGCGGGCCATGGGCGAGCGATGCGACGAGCTGCCGTAGTTGGACGTGGAGCTGAGTCCGGCCAGCCGCTGCGGCACCGAGCGGCGGTGGGCGCTGGGCACCTCCGAGGTGTTAGACAGCAGGCTGTCGACCGAGACCGAATTGAGCCGGCGCGACACAAACGGGGCCGAGTGGGCTTTGGAGTGCCGCACATCCGTGACCAGAATCGAGGGGCTACGCCGCGACGTGGGCGTTTGTCGGTTCATGACTGGGGGGGCTTGCTGGGGCTGCCGAGCACGGGGTCTACCGAGTAGTACTGGGTCTCCGGGGTAGCAATTCGCGACAGTAACAGGGAATACCAACGACGGCCGGGGGTGCTCTGGTGCAAACGGCCGAGGGGGGATGCGCAGAACCGGGGGCCGTGGGAAGGTTGCCAGGTAGCGAAGATGGCCAGGTAGCGAGGATAGAAGGCCCAGACGCCCTGAAAACAAGTGGGACTGCTCGTTTATATGCCCTACCTGGATTATTTATTGTCCCTAGACCTGGGGCCTTGATGGCCTTGGGCCAGCGGTTTGTACCTTATTATTATGTACATACAGCCGTCATCTGACTTGGCGGTGGTCCTCCTGGTTGATGGGTCCAGTGGCAGGGGGGTTTTGTGTAGGAGAGTCTGGCGGTGGGAGGTGGCCGGGATAAATGGCAGGGTTTCCAGGAGAGTGGTAGGAGATCTGGTAGGGAATGTGGTAGGGAACGTGGCAGGGCTGTGGCAGGGAATGTGGTCGGCGAGGTTGGGCGCTGGAGCGGCAGGGGTGTAGGGAGGAGGATGGTAGGGGGTGTGGTACAGAGTGGTAGGGTAGTAACGGCAGAGGCAGCGAGTATTGTTCGAGCTTCGTAGGGAGTAAGAGCAGGCGTTGTTAGTAGTCAAAGGGTGGCGAAGAGGGGACAATGTCACAGGCTGATGCGAGCATATCTAGGGACGCGAGCATATCTAGGGAGAAATTGTAAATAATTGTACGTATATATGAACTTCCATATATATAAGTTCAAATATTTATGAATGTTCCCATACATATGAATGTCCACATAATGCATTCACTTACATATGAATACGATCGCATCAAGTATATACACAAATAGATATTAATATCATGGACGATGATGGAACACAAAGTCCCTGGTAAGGAGTGTGCACTAGAGAGTATGTAGTAGCGCACCAAGGGATAGGTGTATTAATTGTAGGAGTGGGTGCCAGAAATGAAGCCGCGAGCATGGAATTGTATGGACTATGTAGAATCTGATCTATGTTGTGGTAGCGGGTACGTAAGTGCAGTCACAATTATGCTGGATGTTGGGAAATCGGATTAGGATTTATAGTAGATTGTTAAGCTTTACAGTGGCGAGTGTGCAACATTATACTGGCAAGTATGTACCTCTACAGTACCGACTATCTTTCAACTAGCGGCTGTATAGACGGACTAGCAGGCACCACGTTAACTATGGCAGTGACAACTATAGCAGTGGAATAGCAGTGGAAGTCGGGGAATGGTGGTAAGGTCTGGTGGTGCCAGGGGAGCGGTGGTCGAGCGGTAACCAGCGGTGGGATCACCGGCCGAGCGGGGAGATGCATTGGTAATACCCCCCGGTTTCTTACTCACTGACGGCGACACGCGTCGTTTTCAGTGTGTTCGCAGCCTGCGCATCCCCTTGCCCACCACCCACCGGCACCAGCATCAGCATCGCGACTTCGGGCCTCTACGTAGGACCACCCCCCCTTTCTTCAATCGTCAATCCGGCCTGCGTGGTAGAGCCCGAAGGAGACCCTAGTATCGAGTTTTCCGCGTTGCCATGCACAGAAGACCCGCCCACAGCAAGCGCAACAACCGCTTGAATGTCCTGATTGCCGGCCCGGGAGGCTGTGGTAAGTCCACCCTCATCAACACCTTGTGCGGCGGCCACGAGGTGGCCAGCACCGTGGAGTGGCTGGACGTGCCGGCGCAGCAGGCCATTCAGCCGCGCCCGCTCAAGCTGCGCACCTACACCGAGGACATGGCCGACGCGGAGCTGGGCAGCGTGACCCTACGCATGGTGGAGACCCAGGGCCTTGGCGACAACCTGGACAACTCCCAGCACATCGAGAGCGTGGTGAAGTACCTCGAGGGCCAGTTCGACGAGGTGCTGGCCGAGGAGAGCCGCATCAAGCGCAACCCGCGCTTCACCGACAGCCGGGTCCACGCCGTGGTCTACATGATCGAGGCCACGGGCCACGGGCTGCGGGAGCAGGACGTGGAGTTCATGCGGCGCGTGGCCACCGTGGCCAACATCATCCCCGTGCTGGCCAAGGCCGACGCGCTGACGCCGGCCGAGGTCCTGACCAACAAGCGGCTGGTGTACGAGGACATCGAGCACTACAAAATCCCCATCTACCAGTTCTACAACGACAGCGGGTCCCGGCCCGATGGCTACGACGGCTCCTATGCCGAGGACGCGGCCGAGCACGACGAGCACTTTGTGGCCATGCGCAAGCTCCAGGAGTCCCTGCCCCTGGCCGTGGTCGCCTCGAGCAAGGCGGTGAAAATGGGCACCAGCGGCCAGCACGCGCTGGTGCGCGAGTACCCCTGGGGTATTCTCAACATCGAGGACCCCAAGGTCAGCGAGTTCAGCATCCTCAAGGAGATCCTGCTGTACTCCCACATGGAGGACCTCAAGGAGACCACCAACGACGTGCTCTACGAACACTACCGCACGCTGCGACTGTCCGAGGACCCCAACTTCAACGCCGCCGTGTCCGCGGCAAGCGCGCCCATCACCGCGTCCCGGGCCAACCTGGCCGCCGCCAGCCAGCCCCCGCCCACGTTCGGGCCCACCGTGGCCTACCCCCGCCAGGTCAGCGCAGGGTCCACCGCCGCCTACGGCAACGGCTCGCGCACCGTCAGCAACTCCAGCGCCTACAGCGGCCAGGAGTACGTGTCGCGCGAGAACCGGCTGCGCGAGGAGGAAGAGCTTTTGCATAGAGACGAGAAACTGGTACAGAGCGAGCTTGAGCTCAGGCGGCAGGAGCTCAGGCGGCGAGAGCTCGAGCTCAAGAGATTGGAGGAGAAGCTGCGGCAGGACTCGCAGCTGCTCCAGCAGCACCAGCAGTCGTCCCAGTAGAGGCCCTTTGCGCGGGCCCGTGCGCCATCCTGAGGGCCGAGGTATGACAAGTTTTTTTCGGGTCTGCCGGCCGGCGGTGACGTCCATAGACGATGTTGGTTGCCGGTGGTGACGTTGATCCGGTGGTGACATTAATTGCCCGTGGTGTTGTTTCGAGCCGGTTATGAGAGGTCTGGTCGTTTGTGATGCTTCCAGTCGATTCTCGTCGATGATTCGAGCCAACAAGGATGATTCTAGCTGATTGGATTCTTGTCGATGATTCGAGCCAACAAGGATGATTCTAGTCGATTGGATTCTAGTTGATGGCTCGAGGCTGATTAGGATACCTCTAGTCGATTGGATTCTAGGCTCTTTGATTCTAGTCGATGGCTCGAGCCAATAAGGATGATTCTAGTCGATTGGATTCTAGTCGATTGGGTTCTAGTCGATTGGATTCTAGTCGATGGTTCGAGCCACTAAGGATAATTCTAGTCGATTGATGATTCCACTCAATTGTGATGGCTCGAGCCGATGGTTTTGTCGATTGTTGTGGTTCGAGCCATCTCGACAGGTTTAGTCGATTTTGATGGTTCCAAAGGTGATACTGGTTGTGCACATTCACGGAGGTGTTCAAACCGACGTCGCCGGAGACCCGCATGGCCGACGCTCATATCAGGCGACCAAGTCCATTATCGATCGTGATTCTCGACGCATTACCCGATCCTCTCCCCCCTATCATGCCCTCTGCGACCCCTCTAGTCCATACCGTGCCCTCCCCATCCCGTCATACCGCGCGGGCCCGCACAACGCGGCTAGTTTACGGCTGCTTTACGGACGTGACAAATCATTGCTTATTATTTCCTTATACCCGACCATGTCGGGCTGCTTTAGATATTAGTATCGGCAACATGTTTTTATGGCCATTCAAGTCTAGCTGTCAGTAGTTGTAGAAGCCGCGGCCGGACTTGCGGCCGAGGTAGCCAGCGGCCGCGTAGTTGCGCAGCAGGTTCGCCGCCCGGAACTTGCTGTCGCCGGTCTCCTTGTGCAGCACCTCCATGATGGCCAGCACCGTGTCGATGCCAATGAGATCGGCCAGCGCCAGCGGGCCCATGGGGAAGCCGCAGCCGTTCTTCATGATGTTGTCGATGGACTCGGCCGAGCCCGTGCCGGCCTCGAACAGCAGCACCGCCTCGTTGATCATGGGGATCAGGATGCGGTTGGCCAGGAAGCCCGGCGCGTCCAGCGACGAGCTGGGCAGCTTGCCGACCCGCTGCATGAACTCCACCGCCGCGTCGTGCACCGCGTCGCTGGTCTGCAGCGCCCGAATCACCTCGGCACCCTTGAGCACCGGCACGGGGTTAAAGAAGTGCAGGCCGATCACCCGGCTCTCTGCGCCCTTGGCCGCCGCCGCCAGCTTGGTCAGGCTGATGCTCGACGTGTTGGACGCCAGGATCGTCGAGCGCGCCGTGGTCCGCTGCGCCAGATCCGCAAAGATCTGCAGTTTCAGCTCGGGAATCTCGGGAACGGCCTCTACCACAATGTCGGCCGAGTCCACCGCGGCGTCCAGCTTGTCGGAGAAGGAGGCCAGCCCCAGAGCGGACTCCGCGGCAGAGGCCTCGATCTTGCCCTTGCTGACCTGCTTGTCCAGCAATTTCCGAATCAAGTCCGAGGCCTTGGTCAGACTCTTGGCATTGACGTCGTAGACGGTGGTGGGGATTTTGCCGTTCAGCAGGGACACATAGGCGATTCCCGCGCCCATCTGACCGGACCCAATCACCGTTAGCCGCTGTGTGGAAAACAATCGTTTCATCAACATCGTGTCGGTCTCTCAGATCCACTAACCAATGTGGAGTTAGGATGCCGACAATGTGGGGATGCCTGGGCTAGGAGGTGCCGTAGCCGGGGCGCGCCCGAACGGTTATTTGTCCCTGACCCACCCCGTGCCTGACACTTCGCGCAAGATAGAATTCACAGTTAGTACTTAGATAGAACTCATGTTTACTTCTACTCGAAATGGTAGTTTACGAAATTTCCTGATTGGGAACTCGCACGCAACGTACACGCTTCGAATCACCAGGTCGCTGGAGGGCACGGTGCTTCAGTCGGATGCCGGATGTATGTAAATTCAAACGCAACTTGAACCGTGAGGTTCCCTCATTGACGGGCTCTCACGGGCGGATGGCGGAGAAACCATCTGCTTGGAAGAATAGCTAGCTATGTAAAGCGACGAGTCCTTGTTAGTCTCATAGCGTCTACAGTCCTATCCCAAAATATGACCATGCGCTGTGCGCTGAGAAGCGCGCACTGTCTATAGTTCAATTCTGTAACTGCTTTGGATCGTGTACATCGGGGCGACACAATGAGGCCGTTTGGGAGCACAATCGACTGGGATCGTTCTTCGTGTTGAGGAGGGTATGTTATGTATGGTGGTGGTCCACTGCAGTTCCTGTGGGATCCAATTGGCGAGTTTGCAGTATTGATGGTTAGGATCTTGCGCTTCAAGCCGATAGGAATCCTATAGGCAATTCTGCATGACCAATTGCAATGATCTTGCACGGTCGACTCAGTCCCAAGCCCCTCTCTCCTCTCTCGTTTAAGTGCTGTCTCCCCCCAGATTTTTACCCTGGCTCCCGCCGTTCCATGAACCCTCCGCGCCCACGCACAGTAGGTCCCACGCGCAGCAGCACATTTCCTACGCGCAGGACCCACCCACAGCGTGGACCCGCCCACAGCATCCGGTCCACCCACAGCATCTGCGCACCGCACCACCTTATATTAACGGACACCACCAATCTCAGCCTCCTCGCCACACCGGTGGAAGGCCCCAGCATACACAGGAACCCCTGCTACCAATCAGCCAATTCTTTGCGTCGCGAGTGCAGCAGACTCAATTCGTTGCGCAATGGGCGAGAAACACCAACTTCTGTGGAGCAGGTCCGCTGTGTACATCCACCCCACCAAGCAGTCCAGCGACAACGTTGTTGGTTACCTGTCGCTGACCAAAGCCGACAACGACGTCCTGGTCTCGTGGGTCCCGGAAAGCCTGATCAAGCTCAGCAAGCAGGACCTCGACAGCTATCTCGCCGTGGAGCTCGACGAGTCCGGCGACGTGCGAACCAACCGCCAGGTCTATGTCAACGCCCCGCCGGCCTCCGGGGTCGCCGCCCGCTCCACCCACGCCTTCTCTCTGCCCATTTCGAAAATATTCAGCATGCAGGTGCGCGAGCCCTCGCTGGGGTGGTGGTACGGCAGCGTTCTGATCTTTACTCGCAGCCAGGAGCCCATGCCGGCCCTGTTCTTCCACGACGACGAATCGGAGATTGACAAGCGCCGCCGCCGCGAAATGACCCATGTCGTTGCCCAGGAGTGGGGCGGCAGCCTGTTCATCAAGACACTGCAAGAGTTCGCCAAAGTGGTGCCGTCGACGCTGGAAAAGGGCGTTTACCTGATCAACCCCGAGGTCCGGGACAAGATGGCGTTCAGCCCGGCCCGGCCCGCGCGCATCGGCGGGACCAAAGACACCAAAGGCGACAGCTCCGGCCCCGCCTGGACCGACATCAAGTGGGGCGTTCTGGAGAAGCTGGCCCAGGTCACCCGGTTTTCTCGCAAGGCCAGCCAGAAGATGCTGGACCGCACGCCCGCCCAAGTTCGCACGATGCTGAACATCCCCGAGGTCGAGCAATTGGGCCAGGACTTCGACAGTGCCCGGGTGTTTCTGGCCGAGTGGGCGCTGGGCATTGCCAAAGACCAGGAGGACCTGGAGCGCAAGAAGATCGACATTATCTGGTCGGACTCGGCGACGGACGACGGGTTTTCGCTGGTGAGCACGCAGCGCGTGGCCGAGCGCCGCAACCCCGTCACGCTGGCGGAGTGGAACTCGTTCTTCGACAGCACCACCAACGGCAGCCTCAGCATCACCGTCCAAGAGGTCAAGGACCGCATCTTCCACGGCGGCCTGGAGCCGCCGGCCCGGCCCGAGGCCTGGCTGTTTCTGCTGGGCGTGTTCCCCTGGAACAGCACCAAGGTCGAGCGGCAGTCCATCCTGTCGGAAAAACGGTCGGAGTACTACCGGTTGAAGCGCAAGTGGTGGGAGGACATCGACCGCCAGAACGAGGACAGCTTCTGGAAGGACCAGCTCAGCCGCATCGAGAAGGACGTGCTGCGCACCGACCGCCACCTGCCCATGTTTGCCCAATCCGACATCCCCCACCCCGACCCGGAGAGCAGATTCGCGTCCAGCGGCGCCAACCCCCATCTCGAGCAGCTCAAGGATATTCTGGTCACCTACAACGAGTACAACGAGAACCTCGGCTACGTGCAGGGCATGACCGACCTACTGTCCCCGCTGTACGTGGTGCTGCAGGACGACTCGCTGGCATTTACGGCGTTCTGTGAGTTCATGAAGCGGATGGAGCGCAACTTCATCCGGTCCCAAGAGGGCATGCGCGACCAACTCCAGACGCTGGGCCACCTGACCCGGTTCATGCTACCGGCGCTACACAGCCACCTGGCCAAGGCCGACAGCACCCATTTCTTCTTCTTTTTCCGCATGATTCTCGTTTGGTACAAGCGAGAGTTCGAATGGGACGACGTGCTGAGGCTGTGGGAGGTGCTGTGGACCGACTATTACTCCAGCCAGTTCCATCTGTTTGTGGCGCTGGCCATTCTGGATCTAAACAAAGACATCATTATGGGAAGGCTACACTACTTCGACGAGATACTAAAGTATATCAATGACCTGGGCATGACCTTGGACGTGGACGTCGTGCTCACGCGTGCGGAACAACTGTTTTCCCGGTTCAAAACCGCCATTGAGATGATCGACCGCCAGCACGCCGACGGGGCTAACGAGAACGTGCCTGAGATCACCGACGACCTGCGGCAGTTGCTCAGCAAGAAGATCGTGGAACAGCACGAGACGGAGAGACCCGCGGGCGTCGGCGGCGGCTAGTGAAAGTAGACTCTATAGCTGGCATTGTCCGCGTCAGCTCTTTCTGGACCGGTCCAGACACGGAAGGGGCCCGCCTCAATTACATCTTTTAATTAATTTATTTTCCATGACGCCGCACTTGCATATAAAGAGGATCCTGGTCCCTGATCAGGTTCATTGCATCTCCGCATTGCATGCGGTGGGTGCTCTGCTGGGTATGCGCATACATAACATGGCGGGGACTTTATAGCATACGAATGTAACTCACGAGCGTAACTCACGAATAACGAAAACGGGCAGATGCAACTCATAAATATATGATGTGATATAACGGGCGGAGAATAACTTAGAAATATCATGGCGCAATACGATTTTTAAATACAATGACCCGGTACGAACCTATTGATATGAAGGCCAAATTCTGGATGCAGTGGGCAAATCTAACGGGCATATGACATTTGGATAGTTACTCTGCTGGGAGGCAATTCATGAGAATATGCCGACATACCCTACCAATCGGTATGGTTACTAGACTGTTCCGGGTACTAGTAGTGGTCACAGGCCCCCCCTGAGGCTGGAGGGGCGTGGCAAAATGCAATCGCTTACCCTCTGGCCCGACCCCCCCGCCTATCTCTTATAGTGTCGGAGGTAGGGTAAGCCTCCTAATTCTAGTCCGTTCCTTAAGCGTTGTGGTCATCCAGGAGTTGGTCCCGATTGCTCTTCCGGACAAACATTGACCTTAGAAAAAATGACCGAAGCCGCGCCGTACTCTGGGGTCCCTGTGTGGCAGAAGGACAGTGAGGCCCGGGAATGCCCGATATGCTCGGCCAGCTTCAACTTTCTGTTCCGGAAGCACCACTGCCGAATGTGTGGCCGGGTCGTGTGCCGGAATTGCTCGCCACGCTCGGAGCAGTACCTCGCCACCACCTACGTGGTGACCCCCCCGAACCAGCCCTTTCTCGAGAGCCCGCATATCCCCCATCGCACCTGCCTGGAGTGCAGTGCCGAGCTGGCGATGATCCGAAGGGCATTGAGCCGGTCCCCGCAGGCCCCGGACCGCCGCGTGTCCCGGGTCGGCAGCTCCAGCACAAACCCGCCCAACCTGGCCAGCGAATTGATGGTCCAGAACGTGGTCCCCGGCGTGGACAACGACTACCTAGGCCGGTGCCCGGTCTGCGACCTCCAGCTGTTCAACCTGCCGGAACCCATGCAGGAGGCCCATGTCGACGCCTGTCTCAAGACATACAGCGCGTCTCCAGCGGCCGCCGTCACCGGCCCTCAGAGGAAACGGATGCTGATCTCCCGGCTGCCCATGAAGGAGTCGGTGACGATCGGCGAATGTCCCATCTGCTACGAGGATTTCGAGCCCGGCCACTCCGTGGGTCGCCTGGAATGCCTGTGTGTGTTTCACGAGAAATGTATCTTAGAGTGGTTCAGCCGCAAAGGGGTTGGGTCCTGTCCCTTGCATAACCATGACGCTTGATCGCGTGGCCCGACGATGGTCCCGAGCGTGTGGATCAGGACCCCTGTATCAAGACTCGAGCACAAACACTGCGATCCGGGCCTTTCGCGAGCCGAGCCTCATCGGCCCAAAACATCAAAGGGACCGAGCATCACGGACCCATTCGGGGAGCCGGCTATCGTGGACACCCCCACGTGAGCATTATGGAGCATTGAAGCATGCCCTGCGCTCCCGTCTATGCATATTTTAATTTATTAGTATTAATACCAGTAGTACACGTCAGTATTAAACAATTCATTGTATACAGAGTCTATGTATTCTAAACCAAAGCATGGGTGCAGTAGAGCTCGGGTAGAGCACGGTCATAGAAGACGGCGGTGGAGCACAATTGTAGAGCACGGTTGTGGAGCACGGTTGCAGAGCGCGATTGTACTTGAACACCGGTTTACTGGAGCACCGGTGCGGTCTATTCAAACCCCTCTTGTTCACTGGTTGTGCTAGCACCGTGCAATGCACCGCTATAAAGCTGGCCCGTCGCTGGGGTAGGGGGTAGTATATTGCGCTTACTCACCCCAAATTTTTCCAGACCTACCATAATATTTCATCACCATGCATTTGATGTACACCCTGGACGCCGACGGAAAGCGCGTGTATACGCTGGCCAAACAGACCGAATCCGGCGAGATCACCAAGTCCGCCCACCCTGCCCGGTTCTCGCCCGACGACAAGTACTCGCGCCAGCGCGTGACCCTGAAGAAGCGATACAATCTGCTGCCGACCCAGCAGAGCCCCCAGCAGGCGTAGAACGGCGCCCAGTTTCGGCCCCTGCTGCGCACTAGACCCCTCTATTTATTTTGCCCTTCCATATTGCAAACCTCTCCTAATTGTCCATAGTCCCCGTGTAGTGTGGAGCCGGCCCCAATGCTCGGTTGGTCGCACTGACCCGATGAACCCTGGTCTCCAGCCATGGGCCCTGGCCGGCCCACCCCGGCTTAGGTGACCGGCCAGCTCCCCCCTCGTGATCCGATCTGGCTCAGCCCACTGAGAAACAAAGCCGACGTTGCAAATCCTCGGGTTCCGCTTTGGTTGCGCGCGGTTGAGGTCCCACTACTTTGCCAGCTGCTGTTTTTGCCGGCTCCGTTCCATTCTGTGCTTTGTTTCCTGGTCCCCGTCCCCGAGTTGTGACCGGGCCTGTGTCCATTCTTGCCGACTTCGATCCATTTTTCCGGCCTTCGTCCCGTCTTTCCCCCGAACTCCGCCGGATAACCGGAGCGCCGCCCATTCTTGAGCTTGATCCCATCCTTCCCTCGGATTTCGTCCCATCTCCCGCGACGCATTGCCCTCCAATAGGTCCCTCTGTCCTGATCCCTTCCCCCTGATCCCCATTGCGCACCGCCATGACGTACCCTTCCGACAAGTATGGCTTGCCCAAAACAGACCACACCAAATGGCGCCTCGTCACCGACGAGGTCGGGCGCCAGAACTGGGTCTACGACCTCAAGGGCGAGATCGAGCCCACCCAGTTCACGCGGTACCAAATGCTCAACGGGTTCCAGCCCCGCACCTACGACGGCCCGGCGCCCACCGCCCAGGAGGCGGCCGAGCGCTGCTTCCGCTTCCTGGGCCAGCTGCAGGACCCCCACAGCGGAATCTTCCCCTGCCAGTACGGGGGGCCCATGTTCATGCTCATTGGATACGTAACGGCGAAGACGTTTTGCGGGGTGCCGTTCCGGCCCGAGGAGGCCCTGGAGATCACGCGGTACCTGGTGAACCGCGCCCACCCCGTGGACGGTGGCTGGGGCCTGCACTCGTACGGCGACTCCACGGTGTTCGGCACCACCATCAACTACGTGATTCTGCGCCTGCTGGGCATGCCGGCCGACCACCCCGTGGCCCGCAAGGCCCGCACCAAGCTGCACCGGCTGGGCGGCGCCGTGGGCAACCCGATGTGGGGCAAGGCCTACCTGGCCCTGCTCAACCTCTACGACTGGGACGGCGTGAACCCGTCGCCGCCGGAGTTCTGGATGCTGCCGTACAGCGCGCCCGTGCACCCGGGCCGGTGGTGGGTCCACACCCGCGACATCTACCTGCCGCTGGGCTACCTCAGCATGCACCGGGCCCAGTGCCCGCTGAGCCCCGTGCTGGAGGCCCTGCGCGACGAGATCTACGTCCAGCCCTACGCCGACATCGACTTCTCCCGCCACCGCAACACCGTCAACGGCGTCGATCTGTACTACCCGCACTCGGCGCTGCTCAACGCCGCCAACGCCGGCCTGGTGTTCTACGAAAAGTACCTGCGGCCGAACTGGCTCAAGCAGCGCGCGTCGCGCTACGCCGCTGAGCTCGTCATGAAGGGCCTGCGCAACACCGACTGGCTGGCCATCGCCCCGGTCTCCAACGCCCTGGACTCCATCGTGGTGTACCTGGAACACGGCCGGGACCGGGAGGCGCCCGAGTTCCGGCGGTTTTTGGACCGGTGGCCGGACTTTTTGTACATGACCCCGGAGGGCATGTTCATGTGCGGCACCAACGGCGTGCAGGTGTGGGACGTGGCGTTTGCCCTGCAGTACTGCGTGATGGCCCAGCTGGCCGACCGGCCGGAGTTCCGCGACGTGCTGGTGCGCGGGTTCCGGTTCCTGGTCCGGTCCCAGTTCGACAGCGAGACGGAGCCGGGCAGCTTCCGCGACCACCGCGACGGCGGCTGGCCATTCAGCACCAAGCCCCAGGGCTTCACCGTCAGCGACTGCACGGCCGAGGCCATCAAGGCCATCATCATGGTCAAGAACGTGCCCGGGCTCGAGTTCCTGGCCGAGGAGATCGCCGACGAGCGCCTGTACGCCGGCATCGACACCCTGCTGTCGATCCAGAACTGGGGCCGGTTCCACTACGGCTCCTTCGCGTCCTACGAGCAGATCAAGGGCCCGGAGTTTCTCGAGAAGCTCAACCCGGCCGAGGTCTTCGGCAACATCATGATCGAGTACCCCTATGTCGAGTGCACCGACTCCTCCATCCTCGGCCTGCACTACTTCTCCCAGTATTACGCCTACCGCAAGGACGATATCAAGCGGTCCATCGACGCCGCCATCCGCTACATCATCAGCTACCAGCGCCCGGACGGCTCCTGGTACGGATCCTGGGGCGTGTGCTTCACCTACGCGACCATGTTCGCCATCGAGGCCCTGTCGACCCAGAAGGCCACCTACGAGAACAACGTCTCGGTGCGCCGGGGGTGCGACTTCCTGGTCTCCAAGCAAGAGGCCGACGGGGGCTGGGCCGAGGACTTCCGCTCCTGTGAGCTGTTCAGCTACGTGCGTCACGAGTCCTCCCAGGTCGTCCAGACCGCCTGGGCCCTCATCGGCCTGCTGCTGGCCCAGTACCCGGACCAGTCGGTGCTGTCGAGGGGGATCCATTTCCTCATGAGCCAGCAGAACCTGGACGGATCCTACACCGCCGGCCACGTCGAGGGCGTCTTCAACCACTCCTGCGCCATCGAGTATCCCAACTACAAGTTCTATTTTCCCATGAAGGCCCTCGGCATGTATGCGCAGCAGAAGAAAAAGCTGACCCAAGTTTAGTCTATAGTATGTATGTGATGAAATTTTGCTAAGCAGAGCGCACTCCCGAGGGGGCTCAACTCACCTTCGACGCAGGTTATTTGTGGGCAGGATCCCCGGCGGGTCACCATAAGCGAGAAGAATTTAGCTACAGAAGTCGCAGTACAGGGCAGCCACCATGAGTGAGATTTAGGTACAAAAGCCGCGGTACTAAGGGAGCCACGCTTGCTGATGGTGACACACGTGTCTTTATATTATCGCTGTAAGCCTCATGATCCTGTCCAGATTGAATCCCAATCAAACTCACCACGTAATTATAGATAATTTACTACATTCTAGTTGCACTGACCACACTGCAGGCCACATGGGCTGGTCACCAGGATCCTCTTATGGCCGATCGATGAGAAACGGAATCAATCTTCTCGTATCAATCGGGGGGTCGTTCAGAGTGTCAATCAAGTGCTCACCAACGAGCAACATTTAGCGAGGCTCGACGTGATACTTGATCACTGCCTTCCACTGTTCCCGGAATAGCTCATAACATGACGGGTCGAGTAATCAGTTTCCGCCAGCACTTACCAAGGCGGTAGGCGTGATCCTTGCTCAAATACTCAACTCCTCGCACCATTTCTGAGGGCTCGATGTGATATTTGACTCGATCAAGTACTCAACCTACCACCTTTGCAGATTCATCGATGAAATACTCGATCAATAGTTCGGGCCCTCTCCAGGGTGGTCGATGAGATACTCGATCAAGTACTCAATGCTTCGCACCATTTCCGAAACGGGTAATCCCGAGGTTCCCGAATGGGCCCCCTGGCCCGATGTATATGGCAGGTGCACAAAGCCCGCGCGAGGGCTGTCGTTCTTCTCCCGCACCAAGCTGCCCTCCTCGCGCTTCCGAATCAACGCGCCGTCCCGGATCAGCTGGAGCGTGCCATATAGCGTGTGGTTGCAAACAAAGTGACCGGCCGACCAAGAGGCATACGCTGGCACCTGGCAGTCCTCGACCAGGTGCTCCACCGCCTCCTTCACGGGAAGCGTCGCAAAGTACGCGTCGTCCCCCCTCTCGCTGATACGAACGCCCTCGCGAACGACGCCGGCGTTGTCCGGTTGGGGGGTCGAGTCATAGTTGACCCCAAGCATCTCGATCGATATCCGGTTCCTGCCACCAGCCTCTCCCAACAAAATCACGTCGGTGATGCTGGGGTCTTGCTTCAGAGTTTTCTCGATGACGGCAATGCTGTCGTAGTACGCCACGGGAAGCTGTCTCACTTTCACCTTAACGCCATTGATTTCACTAGGAAGTCGCGAGGCTACTTCCCAAGAGGCATTGACCGGTTGGTTCCCAAAAGGTTCAAAGCCAGTCACCAGAATGGTCATTGGTTTCGGTGCAACCAGCCTCTCTGCGTAACTATAGCGATGACCAGCGGGTGTGCGTGAATATGCCGTTGAATAGTCCATCATAACAAGAGGGGCTATGGCCAAATCGGTAAGGCGCGTGACTACGAATCACGAGATTCCAGGTTCGAGCCCTGGTAGCCTCGATTTTTTTTCCAGTGAAAAACGAAGTTGATTTTTATATCATCACTACTGAGCCGTGCTTACAGATTCAGCTATTGCTGGCAAGATCCCTTAGTTCTAATTAATAACAGATAATCACAACACTAATCGCAATACTAACAAGACTATACACTGGGTCAGTCATAGCAGCCATCTTCTCACGACCACCAGATTGCCTTTGGCGACCCCAGCGCCCCCAGCAGCCCCCGTTTAGCCGGGCTTCATTCAGCATTAGCCGCAGCTATTTCATCAACCGTCCGCCGACGGCCGAATCGTCCACGCGTGGGCAATAGCTGGTGGATGTGGGGTAAGCGGTATCACGTGGACGGCGGAGATACCTCTCAAGCACACCTCCCCGTATCTCCGCCGTAGCCGTTGTTATACAGATTTGTGAGCCAACTCGGAGCCAGTTGGACCAATCCCAGAAGACTAGCAGCGAAGCGTGGAACCCAGTAAACTTCCGGCCATGAGCAGCAAGCTGAAGATTCTTGTCCCCGTCAAGCGTGTCGTGGACTACGCGCTCAAACCCCGGGTCAACGCATCCAACACGGGCTTCGACCTCCAGGGCCTGAAGTTCTCGATCAACCCGTTCTGCGACATCGCCGTGGAGGAGGCGGTGCGGCTGCGGGAGAAGCACAAGTCCCTCGTCGAGGAGATCCACACCGTGTCCATCGGCCCCTCCAAGGCCCAGGAGGTGCTGCGTGTCGCCCTGGCCAAGGGCGCCGACACGGCCACCCTGGTGGAGAGCAACGAGGACCTCGAGCCGCTGGCCGTGGCCAAGGTGCTTGCTAAGGTCGCCCAGGACAAGCAGTCCAACCTGATTATTCTGGGTAAGCAGACGATCGACACGGATGCCAACCAGACGGGCCAGATCCTTGGCGCCCTGCTGGGCTGGCCCCAGGCGACCTTCGCCTCGGAAGTCAAGCTCAGTGAGGACGGAAAATCCGTCGAGGTCAGTCGGGAAATCGACGGAGGCAGCACGACCATCAAGGCCAACCTACCAATGATCGTCACCACCGATCTGCGACTCAACACCCCTCGATTTGCGTCATTGCCAAACATTATGAAGGCGAAGAAGAAGCCCACTACCACCACCTCCGTTAAGGAGCTCGGTGTCGATGCCGCCCCTCGTCTCCAGGTGGTCCGCGTGGAAGAGCCTCCCAAGCGCAAGGCTGGGAAGATGGTCGACGGTGTTGATGAGTTTGTTAGCTCCCTTAAAGAAAAGGGCCTGTAATGATGAGATGATCTGAAAATAAGCATACAATATAAGAAAAAATAGCTTACACGAAAGCACATTTGCAATGCTAGCATAAAACCTGGTAAGGTCGGGAGTCGAATCTGTTATAGTTCAGCATGCACGTCTTGCCTCGATCCTTGCTTCCCAATATGGAAAGGCACCCAATTATTGTCCCCAGACGGCATCCTCCAAAAGGCGGTTCAGCTAGTCCCAACTAAGAAGGGGCAGGATTCCAGGGGACATCCGGTCCGCTCCAGCCCTTACCGCGGTGCCGACCATCCCCACCAACTACGGATGACCTCTATCGTGGATGCCGTGGTTTCCACGGTGACTGAGAGAATCAATGCGTTGCCTCCGGCGCATAAAATAATCGTCGGCGTGTCTGGGCCCCAGGGCTCGGGGAAAACCACAGTCACCCAATTAGCCGCGAAGCAATTGACCGAGACCGGTGGTATTCCCACTCTGGCCCTGTCGTTAGACGACTTCTACTTACCGTATAAGGATCTCCAAAACATTGCCGCGAGAGGGAATCCCCTACTCAAACATCGCGGTCTTCCCGGGACGCACGACACCCAACTACTGGCCCAATTCTGCAGTAGCTTTGTACAGGAGGGTACCAGCGAGCCGCTCACCGTCCCTATGTACGACAAGTCGCTTCACCAGGGTGCCGGCGATCGTGCAAGATTCATAGATGTTCCGCCCGCGACCCGGGTAGTCTTGCTAGAGGGATGGATGCTGGGATTCCAGCCCGTGGGGCAGACAGAAATTGCACGAAAGGCCGACTCGGTGACAAATGAAACCGTGAAGCCCAGTGAGGCCGATCTCCTAGAAATCGACACAAACTTAAGGAACTACCTACCTGTTTGGGACAGCGTACACATGTGGGTTCGACTCATTCCCGAGAGTATCGACTATGTATATATCTGGCGCGTTGCCCAGGAGCACGATCTTATCCGGGACCGCGGAAGTGGAATGTCAGATAGCCAGGTGCGTGCGTTTGTGGACCAGTACATGCCTTGCTACAAATTATATCTTGCCACGCTGTCTCGCCTCCACGATTCTCTGCGCTTCAGTATCAATAAGGATCATCAAGCGAGGCGGATCAATTGATATATATCGTTGAGAGTAGTCTTTGACACCTATGTGAATATACTGTTAGTATGTGCTTCCTCTACAAAAAGGACCCTGGCTTGGCTTGCCTATTTTGGTAGTACCAACATTAATTATTAGTGCCAGTACTAATATGGTGCCCAGTATTTGTTGACATTCATACCCTCCGTTATCTGTGGACGCGCCGCGGACCGACGGCCAATGCTGGGACTGCCATTACCGTGTTCGGTGCTCTAGGGTTAAGTCGAGGGGCGCCCGAAATAACCGCCAAGGTTCACCCTATTACGGCCGTGTGTTGACCGTGTCAAGAATTAAATTTCAACGCGAAAAAAACTCCCAAATATCGCAGTCGAGCTGATATTGGTGGCAAAATCGTGAGTGGGGTCTGTCGATAAAAGCCGTTATGGCCAGCAAGATGGCAAGCAGTAATCCAAGGACTGATGATCTAGAATGGGCGATGCGAGATGATACAGCATCGCTCTATTCAGATGTCTCGTTGGAAGTTGAGGAGTCAAGCGCGGACCACACCAGCACTGAGGACGAGATCGGGCTACTGGGCCAGCCGACCTCCCATCTTAAGGGCATTATAGAGCAGTCTAGCAAGTCTAACATCAGAATGGCGTTTATGAATATGGCGAACTCGATCATCGGCGCTGGAATCATTGGCCAGGCCTATGCTGTGCGTCAGGCCGGTTTGATTGGTGGCATAATACTCTTGGTTGGACTCACCGTGGTGATCGATTGGACAATCCGGCTAATGGTCACCAACTCGAAACTTAGTGGCATGGGTACCTACCAGAAGACGGTGAAGTTCTGTTTTGGTCGACCCGGCTCGATTGCCGTGAGTCTGGCTCAGGGAGCGTTTGCATTCGGCGGAGCCATGGCGTACTGTATCATCATTGGAGACACCATTCCTCCTGTGTTGCGAGCAATGTTTCCGGCCCTGGAATCGCACGAAGTGCTAGCTGTTCTGTCCGGAAGGATCGCTGTCATCACGTATTGCGTGGTCCTGGTCTCTTATCCTTTGGCCTTGAACCGCAACATTGCTGCCTTAGCAAAAGCCAGTACGTTGGCACTACTGAGCATGGTTATTATCACCTTTACTGTAGCCATTAGGGGCCCATTCGTCAAGCCCAGCGATGCCAAAATGAGCCTGGCTTTGTGGACTTTCAATATTGACTTCTTCCAGGCTATCTCTGTGATTTCATTCGCATTCGTCTGTCATCACAATACTCTGCTAATCTATGATTCTTTGAAGACGCCTACGCTCAACAGATTTGCTAAAGTTGTGCATTGGAGCACCGGGGTCTCGATGGTTTTTTGCATGATTCTCGGCATCGGCGGTTTCCTTAGCTTCCAGAACAAAACCCAGGGTAACATTCTTAACAACTTCCCGAATAAAGACATAATGGCCAATGTGGCCCGCCTGTGCTTCGGCTTCAACATGATAACCACGCTTCCCTTGGAAATCTTCGTTTGCCGCGAGGTTTTCTTGGAGGTCTTCTATCCTAATCAACCAAAATCGACTACCCTTCAGCACGCCCTCACGACCACGGTGTTGATCTTCTCCTCGATGCTCGTATCGTTCCTCACCTGTGACTTGGGCGTGATCTTGGAACTGGTGGGAGCATCTTCAGCCTGTACTATGGCTTACGTCTTCCCACCACTGTGCTTCATAAGATTATCTTCCAAACCACGCAGTCATCCTCAGAAATTGATTTCTTGGGCATGTGCCGCCTTTGGGCTTACTGTTCTGGTTATCTCCTCCACAATGACCCTAAGAAACCTTCGAAAAGGGGAGAGCCATAAATGTCGTGCTTAACTGGAATGTTACCCTCCAATTTGGGTGAAACGTGTATTTATAGACATAGAATCTCTTATCAATATTTTGGTGCTTTCATGGTTACACTCGTTTTGACCATGATCTTTTGTGCGTATAACCGCGTGTTTATTATTTATCATATATTTATCTAGCTTGCATCGGATCGTATCACATGACCAGGTGATTTGTTTCCGAAATTGAGGTACATGCTACATACTTAAACGTCGGCACCTGGTAGCCTAGAAGAAGTGCTGCCCACGGTTCATTGAATGTCTTCTGAAACGGTGCTGAGCGAGTTTCTGAATAGTAAGTACGGAATTACTCTATAGCCGGTGTTTTCCGAGCATGAGACTAACACACCCCAGAGAAAATCACCGTCATAACCACCGATGGAAATCTGTATATCGGCATCCTCGAAGGATATGATCATTCCACAAACATTGCCATACGGAACGCACAGCAGAGAATTATAACGCCTGAGGCTAGCATCGATCAGCCAATTGGCTTATTTGTAATACGAGGAGACTGCGTCTCACTAATTGGCAAAATTGATCCCAAACTAGAGGCTCGCACTGATTGGACAGCAGTACGTGGCAACGCTCTAAGGAGAACAAGATGATATTTCGATAGGCGCGCAATTGCACTGTCTTTGTAACATTATTTATCATGCTAACATTAATACCTTACTTGAGTCGTTAATCTTCATCGTCATCGTCATCATCCAGCACGGTCTTGCGTTTCCGCACTGCTTGGATAGATTTCGCGACGTCATCATTCTCACTGAGTTCACCGTCACTAGGTTCCAAGGCAAATGCTTCGAAATGAGAGCGCTTGCTTTGAGTACTCAAGTCCGGTTCAGGGGCCGGGTCCATGGTCTCACCCGAGACAGGTGAAACTTGAGGCGATGATGGAGAGTTGCTGGATAAGAGCACGCGCTCCTCGGCAGAGCCGTTCCTCTGCACAGCTTCTTTGTCTCCCGCGGTTGCTAACGACCCCCCTACGCCCAAGTCCTCGCCATCTTCATCATCGTAATCCACAGGATCTGCATCTCCCTCTCGCTTGATGTAGTCTTGGGCAGTCTTCCCTCTCGGAAATTCAACTGTCTCACTCTGATATTTTCCTATCCACTGCAGCTTGTCAAGTAGCTCCAGCTCATCAACATTCCCGGGCAGTACAACTTTGCCTTGAGTCGGATTCACAATGAGACCCAAGGACCTTAGCAAGAGACGCAAAAGCCCATCACCGTGAACGGCCTTCATTTTATCAGCGTTTAAACTCAGGGTTTTGAACTCACGGCCACTCTTGGGCTTGTCATTATTTTCATTGACAATGTCCATAAGAGTTTCCTCGATCCATTTTACATGCTCGCCCCTGTCATTGTCAATCAAAGCAGCAACCAGCACTGCGATCTGGCGTTCAGGGCTAAATTCTCGAGTGGCTTTGGACGTCAGCGTATATTCAAATATAGGAGCTCGAAACCTTTGTTTGTCCTGACCGCCATGGTCATAATAGAACGCATCGGCGGGAGTTATGATTTCATTCACCTGAATGTGGAGAGAAGGCATACTTGACGAAGTTGCAACGAATCTCCGCACAAAATATGTCAGAAACTCCTCGGCGACACGACGTGTCCTGGAGTCCGCAGGTAGGCCTTGTCTATCTACCAACAAAAGAAGTATCTTCATCAATGACATTCGATAAAAGACCGCTTTGCATGACGTCTTCGCAAAAGTGCGACGGAAAAAGGAGAAAACCTGTAATACTGTTTCATTTCCAACCTCTTTAAAGTTTTCTAAGGCCCGCTCATAGACAGAAATGGTCGGGTCATTGATGTATTTAAGCAGGAATTTTTCAAAAACGAACTTGCGTTCGTTCGTCACTCGGGCTGCCTCACGATGATCATTCATGGCATCGATATCATCTATTTCAACGCCGAGATCCGGGCCGTCGCCAACATTCTTGGATTTTTGCCTCAATCGATTTGTTTTCACAAAGATGTAGGTATGTTGTTTGGAATATTCATCCAACATTTTCAAAATAACGTGAGTCAGGGCAATACTTTCACAAGCGTAAACTAACGACTTTCGATGCGAACTCCTAGGAAGTCGTGACAGAATGGTGAGCCACTGGTCCTCATAGAACAATCGTGATTTCATTCCGTCTGCAATCTCGCGCAAGTCCTCATCGTCCGAGTAACTCATGTCCCGCACGGAAAGTAGAATTTGTCGGAAAGCAAACATCGATGAATGCACGAGATCTGTGCTCCGCATCTCTCCCATTTCCAAACCATATGCCAGCAGTTTTGTCACGACCGCGAAGGAGTCCTTTGTGAGGGCATCACCAATCAGCTCAAAATCGACAGGTTGTTCGGCAATTTTGGCACGAGTGCGCTCCGCGTCAATGAACCATCCGAGCAGATAACAGAATATTATACAAATTTTCTTCGAGACTCGAGGTGATGCCATCCTCTCTATGAGCTTGCGGACTTTCGAGAATACAGGGTTGAAACTTGAGTCGAGAAAATTGTCAGTGAACTCCCGAATAAGGGTCAGTGCATCATTATTGCCATTTATGCTCGAGAGTTGAGGCATGAAACTTGATTTCTCATTTTCATCGTTCACAGCGCGTTCTCTTGGTTTGTGCCACCTCTTATTGAAATCCATCTGCGAGACTGACGCATCCAGGCCAGCAACCCCTCGCTGGCCACTGAGGCTGACCTGACCACCCCCACCATAATTCAACGAGATTAGCGTACCAAAGCGGCTATGTCTGGTAGGTTTGAACGCTATTCGATTCATGTCTTCCTCTGTTTCGAGCATCTGCTTTAGGTTTCTACTGGTATTGTAATTGTCCTCTGTGACATGAGCGCCATACAAGCGCCGGATGTCAACGCTCCGGATTAGGTAGTAAATTGTTTCCAACAGCACTGTGTCCTGGGTGTCAAATTGACTGCCCATTCCTGAAGATATCGAAAGCAAAAATGACAACACTTTTTGCTGCTTAAACTCCTTCACCACTAATGCGCGATCCTGATCGGACTCGTTCTCGATGGCCAAAATGTTGCGAAAGAAAGAACAAACAAGAGATAGCACGCCCTCGTCACGAGGTTCCCGATCTTTTAAGGGAATGCGCATGGCACCAGCTGCAAGTTTTATAACACTGATGAGTATATTGTGCGTGGAATAAGACACAATCGCCCGCTTGTATTTCACCTGATTGGCACGTAAAAACAGAGATTGGCTGAATTGTTCTACAGCTGCTTCTTTGCCAAAAATGTCGATGGGCCATGTCAGTGGCACGAGGAGCTCGAGGCATGCCAGTGCCACACGATCTAAATAAGGGTCTTGGGAATGTCTTGAAGATTTTTCCCACAGACTCAAGATTGCCGGGATATCTTTGGGGACAAGAGTAGTACTCGCGATCGCACAAGAGACTTCTAGACGGTCATATTTCGCGTCGTAATTTTGTAGCCACTTCCTCAGATCACGTAGACAACCTAATGCGTCGTCGCCTAATTTGTATACACCTGTTTCTGAATCCACACCACCAAGGGCAGAGACCAAGTTTGAAATACTTGTTAGAACCTCCGGATCAACCTGTTCACTCAAATCCATACTGTTACTGCAAGCTTGCCAATACTTCTCTCTTTTTTCAATGCAGATTCTCGTGTTACGTTGACGCGTCCGTGATGTTGATATAATTAATTGAAGCGATTTGATGTTAGGGTGCAGTGTCGACGTTCATTAATTAGGTGCCCATTTTCCAACTTATAACTTGAGAAATTCTTATCGCCTGCAAAAAACCTTGAGCATATATGATGTTGTATATGTGCGAGTGCGTACTCAGAAGACGACATTCAATCAAATAAATCGCTCAATCAAAGTTTGCATTTGTCATTCCTCATTCTATACCTATAATCATAACGACGTAGTCGAATGAATTAGCGTTGATCGAGTTAGGGCACCTCTTAAGCCGTGTAAACATAGAGAGTACTACTTTCATGTATGTACTGTGTCTTAAAGGGAGACCGATGTAGTTGGGTGTCCTACCAGGATTCATCCATTAGCAGTTTGTCATCATCAGTCTCTGCTAGTCACACGACCTCTCAGTTCTTAGATTCGATCGTCTTTTTCTTACAAGCACCCTGGAGGTACAGTTAATTTATGCGTTCAAGTGTCAAACCTTCGGCATTAGCTCTCTACGTAAGCACTCCTGTGCATTCTCAGACTTTTTTCACACAGCTCACAGATATCCATAAATTTTAACTTTGCCCGTTTATTTAGTGTTGATAATCTATTACATTTTTGAAGTTCGCTTGGGCAAGTGCTCACAATTTCCCGATGACCACCACCTCATGATTCATCATGATCAGCCTGCATCAACAACAACAACTACCTAGTCCCCTGTCCGCACTACCCTACATATTTTAATTCCACAAACACCATTGGGACTTTCGTTGAGTGTAGAACTTGAAGTGTTTTTTGCCACTTGATATACACCGAGTTCCGTAAACCACCTCGGACTTCCACTTTGAGTATCGGATCAAAGAGCGGTTCATCCGCCCAGGCGGTTCCGAATACTAAAGTGGCCATTATATAAGAATACGGGAACCAAGACCGCATTTGAACGAGACGAATGTTTATAACGCCACCCCTGCCCTACACCCCGCATCACATTCAGGTCTTCGGCCGTTAATGATGGGGGGCATGCCCACTGTCAGAACCAACCCCTTGCCCAAAACTACAGTTGTGATCGAGAAATGAGAAGATGGCGGCGGCGATACGGTGGAGATTCTCGGCCGGGTGTTGAGCCTTTGCCGGGTTCCGTAGTCGCAGATTCCTTTAAAACAGAAGCAGACTTTCAAAATCTTTTTAAAAGGCTGAAAGTCTGAGTATCAATTTTTTATGTGAAGGGTTCAAGTTTTTAATGCTGTCATATCCCTCATTTGCTGTCGTAAGCGGTAGTTAGGCGATGTATGTTCTTTGAAATTTTCCGAGTTCGTATGCGCAACTGATGTGTACGGCATATGCTCTAGGGACGGTGTGGTGTGCATTGCATAGTCGCATCTGCATAACAACACCGTGCGATGGCCCAGTCTTATTGGATCCCACTGAGGAGGCATTGACCATTGCTGCGGAAACAACCCTACCCAAGCGATAACTTATGGAAACGTTAGTCATGCAATGACGGGGAGCTGCATACAATTCTTGGCCAACCTCACAGGCCAAAAAAAATCATATATCTTCGTTTTTTGCTAGAAATAATACTTTGTTGCTGCTGGCCCCTGACCCCGACTTCCGAGATCAAAGCCGGTCCTTGCTGTGGCTAAACGGCCGGAATCTAGCCCGTACCCTGAGGGTAGAGCATCACACTACGAATTAGTTCATCCAGGGTTGCTCACGGGCAAACCCAAGAATAATAAAAGCGGACCAGAGAACTTTTCCGATCTTCTCAACAAACTAAGTCAAAATGGCATCTACCATTAAGTTGATCAATGTTGGGTTCCGTGTGCCCTTGTTTATGTTCCTGGTCATTGCGCTAGGTCTTACTGCCCATCTTCGCAGTGAGACCTACCACCTGTCTAGAAACAACTTGGGCATTGCCGCCTCGTCTATCGGCCTTTTCTTCTCGATTCTCTTGGCCGTGCCTTACCTCTTCCTGGATTCCGTTTTCAATCTCATTCCTTTGATGATTGTTGATTTCATTTCGTTCGCTCTGCTGTTGTCGGCGGCGGCGAGTTTGACTCCCAAGCGTTGGTTGTGCCACCGTTTGGGCTACTGTGGTGAGCTGCGTGCTGCCATTGCCTTCTTGTATATGTCGTGGATTCTTCTGTTCTTCATCCTCCTGTTGGAGGCCTACGAGCTGTTTGTTGATGGCGCCGGTTCTTCGAGCTCGCGCTCTGGCGGCTTCACCGGCCGCACCCGGTTCACCCGTGCCAATGGCCACTACTCTAGCGGCGGCCTTGGCGCCACCGGCGCCACCGGTGCCTCCGGCTATGCCAAGGAGGGCTTCGTCGACCAGCAGGCTGCTGCCCCTGGCGAGCAATACCAGACCACTGCCGGCGGCTCCGCGCCTAATGAGTCGGCTAACGCTAATTACCAGACGACCGTTGGTGGCACCTACCCTACTCAGCCCTGAGCGAGTTTAATTCCCCGTAATAAGCAATTCCCTGGATGCCAAATCATCTCTGTATACTTAAGTTTGTATCTCATTACGTATAGGTTTGAGGTACCGTTTATTGCATCTAGAATCTCTTCACATTATGCCGACAGCCAGGACGCGAAAATATATATGCTAAAATGAATTGCTTTAACGATCGAGACGCAAAGATGTGGTAACTTTAGACACTGCGGTTAAGAATTGACGCCTGATTTATAAGAATTGCCATGATACGCCATAGTGCCGCCGCTATGCTGGCTGGTGGATCGTAATTGAGTATATTTAAAGACTGAGTACGTTTAGTTTTACACCGTCGACAGGCTTATTGTCGGCGGGCTTATTATTAGGGATTGTTTTTGTCGTCAAATGTTTTCGCAAATGCTTTCATCGCCAACTGTCGCCAAGTTTTTGCCACCAATTGCTTTATTTGTCAATTGATTTCGTTGTCAATTGATTTTTTCGTCTATTGATTTTGCCGCCAGGTGGTTTCGCCACCAACTCTTGGTGCAGCCAGAGTTTTGTCGCCGGCTGCTGCACGTCAAGGGGCTCAATTGTTGACAAAATCATGCATAAAAGTCTTCAGTATCCGCACAGTCTCGGAGTGTCCGCACAGTTTCGGAGTATCCGCACAGTTTCGGAGTATCCGCACAGTTTCGGAGTATTCTCACAGTTTCGGAGTATCCTTCAAGGCAACATTGAACGGGGCGCCGGTCTTGGCTCGGATTTCCTCGAGGCTGCTGCCCGGCTGGATGTCCACCAGCGTGAGGCCGCGCTCCTTGTGGACCTCAAACACGGCCAATTCGGTAACAATTAGGCCCACGCAGTTGGTTCCGGTGAGCGGGTTCTGGCACTGGGCCACTATTTTCGGGTTGCCGCGTTTGTCGGTGTGCGTGGTGGCCACAATGACCCGGGTATCGTCCGGATTGGAGGCCAGATCCATGGCGCCGCCCGTGCCGAAGATTCGCCCCGGCATGCCCCAATTGGCCAGATCGCCGTACTGCGAGACCTCGATGGCGCCGAGCACGGTGGTATCCAGCTTCCCGGCACGGATGAGACCGAACGAGGCGTCGCTGGAGAACGCCGAACCCCCCGTGAGCAAGGTGCAAGCCTCCTTACCGGCGTTGATCAGGTCGGGATCGGCCTCCTCCACCGACTCCGGGTACGGGCCCATCCCCAGCAACCCGTTCTCGCTCTCGAGAATGACCTCCACTCCCGGAGGGAGGTAATTGGGCACCAGCGTGGGCAATCCCACGCCGAGATTGCAGTACGAGCCGTCCTTGAGCTCGAGGGCCACGCGCTTGGCGATCTTGACGCGCGGGTCGTTGCTGTCCTGCTCGGTGGTGCCGGACTTCTGCGACAGTTTGA
The DNA here is from genome assembly GCA_030555655.1 of Starmerella floris. Lineage (NCBI taxonomy): Eukaryota > Fungi > Ascomycota > Dipodascomycetes > Dipodascales > Trichomonascaceae > Starmerella > Starmerella floris. The sequence goes on from JANIWM010000025.1 coordinate 71,427, forward strand.
GCACCTCGATGTGCTTCGGGGCCGTGGACTGGATGACCTTGGTGACAAACAGCCCCGGAACGTGCACCTGGTTGGGCGGAATGGCCCCCGTCTCCACGATCTCGTCGGCCTCGACCAGAGTCACGCGGGCGGCCTTGGCAAACACCTCGTTGAAGTTGGCGGTGGACCCGGCAAAGTAGAGGTTGCCCTGGTGGTCGGCCTTGCTGGCATGCACCAGGGCCACGTCGCCCGTGAGGGGGTACTCCAGGATGTATTTGACGCCGTTGATGACCCTGGTCTCCTTGGGCGCCGAGTGCTCGACCACGCGGCCGTCCTTGTCGTGGCGCAGCGGCATTTTGCCCTGCTCCACCCAGGTGTTGACGCCCGTACGGGTGTAGAACGCGCCGACGCCGGCCCCACCGGCGCGGGCTCTCTCGGCCAGCGTGCCCTGGGGGGTCAGCTCGATGCACAGCTCGCCGGTCATGAACTGGCGCAGGGTTTCCTTGGCCCGCGCCCCGATGTAAGACATGATGATGCGGCTGACCTGGCGTTTGGTGATCAGTCGGTCCAGGCCGAAGCCGGGGGCGCCGCCGTTATTGGACGCCACGGTGAGTTTGCCCAGCCGGTCGGGGTGTCGGGCAATCTCGGTAAGAAAGGTGTCGGGGATCCCGCAGGTGCCGAAGCCACCGGACAGGATGGTCTGGCCGGACTTGATGTATGTCATCGCGTCCTGCAAAGACGTGACTTTGCTGTGGAGGCGCCGCGTTTGGCCGCAGACCCGGCCGAGCCTCATCAATTGGCCACGTATATTCATGAAGAAAACCCAATTTCACTGTTGCCTGTGGGGTGTAAGTGGGTTTCGACCAGACGGGGTGGGGTAGGTCGGTAAGTACAAGGGGTGTTAAGGTACTGTGCTAAGGTACCGCTTGTGTTAAGGTTCGGTACCTCATGCGCTCAGGGTCCCTATTTGTCGACGCGCATTGCTTGGTGCGGTTGTTTGAGGCCCACTGTAAAATAATTGTTTTATCTTTAGGCACCCCATTTAATCAGGTACGTGAGACGCACCTCGTGGGCGCACGCTGGCGACGCGCTGTGCTCTAATGAAGCCGATCCAGTACGGCTGCGTCATGGCCAACCCACTAAGGAACAGAGAAGCACCTGGCTCAGGGTTGGAGGCGGGCGTGCATGCCTAACTGGGAGGTTTGGTTACTGCCCAGTAACCGTGCATTAACGGTACTGTATCTATAGGTCGGACGGTGGTCACAGGGACTGATGGTGGTCACAGGGATCGGCGGTGGTCACAAGACCGGTAGAAACAAATTCTGCATCGGAAACACTTTGGAGATCGGCTTGCTGCATGCGATGCTAAACGCTCGATGAAGGATGCGTCGCCAAGCAGCTGCGATGGCGTTTGCATTGGCCAATCAAACACCCCGAACGATAACTATTCCCATCTCGGTTCCGATATATTATGACACGAGTGGAGATCGCACCGAAATCCAATATTAAGCGCTTAAATATTCATTATTTTTTTTGCCGGGACTTAATTTCCATCCCCTGCGGACCGGCGACCTCTGAGTGACAGACGGTTGGATCGGATAATAAATTCAGATATGCCAAGAGATTTCCTTATCAGTACTATGTGTATTGCGTTTATATAGTCATCCATCTTATCATTAATAACAACCAAGCCACCTGGCTCAGTCGGATCCAGGATCATGGGATGTGGTTAGTAGCCCATATAGCTCCAATGGTAGAGCGCGGCACTCGTACTACGCGATATGCTGAGGTTATCAGTTCGAATCTGATTGTGGGCAATTTTTTAAATTGTTTTTTATTTAACTTGCGAACTATTCAAGAAACTACCCTTTTTTTTATTTTGAGGCTGTGAACGTATATATAATAGCCATTTTTAACTATAAGAAGCTTTAGTGTGATGCTGGACAGAGAGTTATGCCGACGTTACCTCTGCTTGGTTAAGTTAGTGAGCATGAACACCTGATCGGGTCACGCATATCTTGGTCACCCAAGTCATGTCCCCAAATTAATCACCACACTTCTCCACATACGTATGGTTGTGCAGGCGAACATCCAGACCAAACAAGTGAAGTGGACTGCCTGATCAATTGAACCGCCCCCAACGGATACATTATTAGCAATGCCACCGCTTATGAAAATCACCGGCTCCGCGCGGTATCGAAAGTCCCAAAAACGAGCGCCAATGCCGCTTCTCCCGGGCGACGCCGGCCTGCTGCGACAGATCGAGAACCAGCGCGAGGCGGACCGCCAAAGCAAGATGATCAACGAGCCATTGGACTACGTGGGTCCTCTGAAAAACTTCGCTCCGGTGGAAAACCTCAAGGCCGGACAATTGGACATCGTCTTGGTGATACGCAGCATCCTGAGCCAGATGTGGAGCGAATTCCCCGTCAAGGGCAACGGCAACTACGCGCTGAGCCCCAAAGTGATGGGGGAAACCGCGCAATTCCGCGCTGGCTGCCCTCCGGTCGTCACGATGAACCAGCTGTACGGAGTGTTTCCGTCCTCAAACACCAAGGTGGACCGGGCGGTCAGCCAGGCCTGCCGAGACGGCAAGATCAAGCTGGTGCAGGTCAGCTCCACCGACGGCTCGCGCGATCTCGTGCTGGAGGCCGAGAAGTTCTACGACATGTGCGATCCGATCTCGCCCCAGTTGGGGCTGCTGTGCCGGGCCAAGCCGGACGCGACCTGGTTCGATGCCGGCGAGCTGGTGGCAGACGGCGTGGACGTCGCGGCTGCAGTCAACGAGGGCGTTCTGGTCGTGGATCCGGGCCGCAAGGGCGTGCACACGCTGGCGCTGCCCAACCAGGGCCGGTTTCTCAAGCTGCTGCGGCAGGCCGAGACGTGGCTGGTGAAAACGGTGGTGCAGTACAACCGCAAATTCAAAGAGTTGCCCGAGTCCCAGATCCTGGTCAAATTGGACCAGTCAAAGCGGTACTGGACCCAGTTACGTGGGGTGACGCTAAATTGGATCCTGTATGACGCTATTGGCAGCGGGCGCGTGGATGGGTTCGAGACTCCTATGGGGCGGGGATGGAAGGTGTTAAAGACGTAGCTTGGAGATGAGAGTTCAAGGCGCCCTTTTCTATCGCGGCGGGATGAAGTTCTCATTATTAGTAGCGACAGTGAGTCCGAACACGCCATTGCTTAAAGGCAATCTCGTTCTGATTCTGCGAGTCAGCTTTGAGGAAGTATTCTCGTTGTTGCTTCAACCGTTCTGAGAGAATTGTTTCTGGTTAAGCATGGAATGCTGCGATCAGAAGCCAATTTTGTGCTCGGACCACGCTGGAACGAGCCTCCCTGAAACCTCTACTCTGAGAAGACTCTTATTGTTTTCGCTCTGCTTTAGTGGTTGCGTAAATCATGGAGTCACCCCCTCTCAAGGCTGGAAGTCATGTACATATTTATTTATTGATGTCCATTAAATTAAGTTTTGCGGCCCGCGGCCGGTCTAGCGGCGAACCATCTTCTGCTTCTGCTTGCGGGCCTGCTTCTCCTGCTCCTTCTTCTTGAGCTTGCGCTGCGCCTTCTCGCTGAGCATGCTCTCGCGGCGGGCCTCCTCGCGGCGCTCCTCGGCGCGCTTGGCCTCGAGCTCCTCGCGGCGGATCGCTTCCTCCGCCTTGACGATGCGGCTCACCTCGCCGTCGCGCGTGGCCTTGATCCGCTTCGCGGTTGACGCCCGGTAGGGGGGCTTCTCCACCAGCGCGTCCACGAAGTCGATGGCGGCGTCGAGAATGCGCGCGACGGCCTCGGACTCAGCAGCCGAGTTGGGGAAGTTCAGCGACAGGTGGACCCGGCGGGTCTTGGTCACCGCAGCCACGGTGGTGGGCTCGTTGTCCGGTAGGTCGCTGAACGCCAGCATGCGGAAGACCTTGCCCGCGCCGGGCAGGGCCAGCGCCGCCTTGAGCTCGGCGGTGAACAGCGCGGCCTGGTCGGAGTGCTCGTACATGAACACAAACTGGGGGGACGGCAGCTGGTCGCTGTCGACGATCTTGGCGAACTTGGCGTAGTAGAACGAAGGGCGGAGCTCGCCCAGGTTTTCCTTGTTGATCACGCCAATGATACCGGGCTCAATGGCCGCGGGGTCCGTGGGCTGCAAGTCGATCTCGATGTGGTCCCCCAGCCCGTCGGAGCTGGCCAGGCTGGGCACGACCAGCCCCGTGATGGAGGTCAGCAGGTTTTGGCGGTCCTTGAGCCGGAACCGGGCAAGCAGGCTCTCAACGTTGAGCCGCCCGGACGCATACGTCGTGAACCGCGTGTCGCTGTCCCGCACCACCCGGGTGGCCGGCGACGCCCCGACCAGGGCAAACTGATCCGAAAGCACGGGGCGCACCGTTTCCACAAACTTATCGACCTTGGCCTTGTTGGCCCGGCGGCCGTAGAGGTAGCTGGCCACGTACACCGCGAAGGTGGCGATGATGCACAGCTCAAGCGTCCAGTCGTAGGCAAACACCCGCTGCTTGACCGTCATGTCGGCCCAGGTCTGGCGGTCCACGGGGTCGAGCGAGGTGCGGGCCTGGCCCAGCTTGGCGACAAACGACAGCAGTGCGTTGGACTCGGCGGCAGCCAGGTCTGGCAGAGAGGCGACGAAGAGGCCCAGCATGGTCAGTGGGGGGGCTTGGTGGTCGAGATATGCTTTGTTAGATCCGGCGGAGTCGAGGGCCCCCGGCGTCAGGGCGGCCTGCCAGGGCGCGGGTTGCGCGCGAGGGCGGCGATTTGGGACTTTGCCTGGGGAAGGGAACGGGGAAGGCACGATAGGCTCGAGCTATCACGGTGAAATCCATGGCCTCAGCAGCATGGTCTACGTTTCCAGTTGCTGCAATAGAGCGAACTTAATGCACCATTTTCAATAGCGCGTCAGGGCCCGTCCCTTCAACGTTTGTGTTGCCCGACCGGCTGAGGGACTGCCTGGGTCTTCAGTATCCGCCATATTAAATGGGACCGCCATATCAAATGGGACCACCATATTAAATGGGACCACCATAGTTAAATGGGACCGCCATAGTTAGATGGGGCCGCCATAGTTAATGGGGACCGGCCCCGTACCCTGGCCCGCTGGTAAATTTCACTAGATGAGATGATCAGGATTCTGGCCCAGACTGCTGGCCGGCTCGCGGCCGCGCGCCCCTGTCGACGGGCTCCGCTCGCCAATTGGTGGCGCGGCTATGCCCAGGCCAAAAAGTCCGAGGTGACCCCGGCCTTCGCCGCCGACCTGCAGGCCCGCATCGAGGCGATCCCGCCCGACCGGTATCGCAGCTTCTGCATTGTGGCCCACATCGACCACGGCAAGAGCACGCTGAGCGACCGGCTGCTGGAGATCACCGGCGTGATCGACAAAAGTGACACCAACAAGCAGGTGCTGGACAAGCTGGACGTGGAACGGGAGCGGGGCATCACCGTCAAGGCCCAGACCTGCACCATGATCTACACCCACCACGGCCAAGACTACCTGCTAAACCTGGTGGACACGCCCGGCCACGTGGACTTCCGCCACGAGGTGTCGCGGTCCTACGCCAGCTGCGACGGCGCGCTGCTGCTGGTGGACGCCAGCCAGGGCATCCAGGCCCAGACCGTGGCCAACTTCCAGCTCGCCTTCGACCTGGACCTGGTGATGCTGCCCATCATCAACAAAATCGACCTGCCCCACGCCGACCCGCCCAAGGTAACCGAGGAAATCCTCGACATGTTCGAGCTGGAGGACCCCCTGGAGATCTCGGCCAAGGCCGGCACCAACGTGGAGCAGGTGCTGCCCAGCATTGTCGAGCGGCTGCCGCCGCCGGCGCGGGCCGACAGCTCCCGCCCGCTGCGCTGCCTGCTCGTGGACTCGTGGTTCGACACCTACCTCGGCGTGGTGGTGCTGATCAGCGTCGTCGACGGCTACATCACCAAGGGAATGCGCATCATGTCGGGCCACTCCCAGCGCAAGTACGAGGTCAAGGAGGTGGGCATCATGCACCCGGATCGGGTGCCCATGAGCCGGCTGCGGGCCGGCCAGCTCGGCTACATCATCACCGGCATGAAGCGCAGCAACGAGGCCCAGATCGGCGACACCTTCATGCGCAGCGACCGGCCGCCGGTCGAGCTGCTGCCCGGGTTCGAGGAGGCCAAGCCCATGGTGTTCATGGGCGCGTTTCCGGGCGAGGGCACCCAGTTCGACCGGCTGGAGGAAAGCATGGAGCAGCTGACGCTCAACGACCGGTCGGTCATTGTCGAGCGGGAGAGCTCCAACGCCCTCGGCCAGGGCTGGCGTCTGGGATTCCTGGGTACGCTTCACGCCTCGGTGTTCCAGGAACGCCTGCAGCGCGAGCACGGTGGCAACCTCATCTTCACCGCCCCCACCGTGCCTTACAAGCTGATCGACCGCAAATCTGGCCAGGAGCAGATCATCACCAACCCGGATCAGTTCCCCCAGTACACGGCGGGCTACGACATGCAGGAGCCCTACGTGGAGGCCGTCATCAACTGCCATCCCGACTTTTTGGGGTCAGTGGTCCAGCTGTGCGTGGCCAACCGCGGCATGCAGACTGACGTCGAGTACCTGGCCAATGGCCAGGTCACCACGAAGTTTCTAATTCCCCTGGCCGAGCTTGTGGATGACTTTTTCGGCAAACTCAAGGGCATCACCAAGGGATACGCATCCCTGGACTACGAGGATGCAGGGTACCGGACCTCGCAGATCGTGAAGCTGGAACTGTTGGTGAACGGCGAGGGCGTGGACTCTCTCGCGCGCGTCATGCATGCGTCGCAGGCCGACCTGCGTGCCCGTGATTGGGTCAAGAAATTCCGCCAGTATCTGCGATACCAGCTGTTCGAGGTGATTATCCAGGCTCGGGTCGGTAAACGCATTCTTGCCCGCGAGACCATCAAGGCCAAACGCAAGGACGTGTTGGCCAAGTTACATGCCTCCGACATTAGCCGCCGCAAGAAGCTGCTTGCCAAGCAGAAGGAGGGCAAAAAGAACATGCAGAGCGTGGGGCGGGTGATGATCCCCCAAGAAGCGTACCAGGGATTCCTTTCGAAGGATTAGTTGGTCGTATGTACATATAGAGTAATGAAATGCTAGATCCAATCGTGGTCCATGGTTGGCAACCGATTTTTCCAAAAATGATTCCCATCTGGTTTGCCTGTGCTAATACCATCAATTAGTGGTTCAATAAGAATTGTGAAGCAGATCTTATACCCATTGGTTTTGGACTGCCGGTGCTGGTACTCTTTATGACCACACGGTCACCATCACGTATATCGTCAATGCATTCAGGATAGAGTCTAGTGAATGTGGATCGCTGATTTCACTGCTGGAACTACCTGAGGATTCTATTTAATCAAGGCCACTGCTATGTAAAGGGTACCGGCAACATTTCCAGCGACTGAGTCCAGAAATTGTCACGGTTGGCTGATCTTCTTGCCAGCGTTGTCTTTCAATGAGGCATCCTAATGATGGCTGTTGCCAAAGGCTGGTTCTAAGTGATCGCCGCTTGTACCCAGAAATAATTCACTCTAACAATGATCCCAATCGGAAAATTATGATTGTATGGCAATGGTGAATTATCAGGTTCATAATCCAACGCAATCACCGCAGAACCATTGTCCAACAATAGCACCGGGCAGAGGCCGCTGCTAACAAACAGGCCCCGCGCAATGGCCGCTACCCAAACTTGACCACTCCCCAACGGGGGGATTTTTCCCCTAAAGGTACACATATGGGACATGAGGGCCAAACTGAACCGTCGAAGCCGCGCTGGTGCCAACACGATAATATTATCAATTAATCATCTGACTACAATTTACAAACAAGCAACTCTATAGTAGACCGAAACCAATGCGCATTAAATACCCAGTTCACTCCTTGTCCTCCTGCTTTTGCTTTTTCAAGTCCTCGGCTCCCTGGGCGCGGGCACCGAGCACCTCCTTGAGATATTCCTCGAAGTCTTGGTCGGTCCCGGTCTCGATGATCTCCGAGAGTCGCGCCCTCTGCTCCTCTGACACTTGCAGAGGAATCTCCTGGTTGTCCGATTGTGGCGCCTCGACGGAGAACCGAACGTTCTGAGGGAGCTCGTCTTGACTTTGGTCGCCACTACCCGAGCCAGATTTCTCGCGCAAGAACGCGATCAGTTCCGGGAAATCACCATCCTCCTCCGCCTTCTGCAGCGGTGTCAAACCCTCGTCATTTTTTATGCTGAGGCTGGCCCCGAGTTCGATGAGCAGCTCGGCAGCTTTGACCTGTTCACAGGCATGCAATGGGGTGTCTCCGTCATTATCCTTAACATTCACGTCACCACCGTGCTCAACCAGATACTTCAGCAGATCCAAGTGAGCATACTCGGTGGCGGCGTGCAGCGGGGTGTATCCGTTGGCGTCCTTGGAGTTTGCCGTGAACTGGGAGGAGTCGAGGTATTGCTTCACCTTATCGACGTTGTTGTCGGCGGCTGCGATCCAGATATTCATGATGGAGGAATTGCCGCGAAAAAAATGAGCGCGATAAGAGCCGGCGCGAATTGATTACGGGGCGCGAGTTTAATACGGGCAGGGGCCACGGCGCCGCTTCAAGTTTGACCAGGTCCTAATCGGGTAAACTGGATCGGAGCGTCAATAAAAATCGCCTTTAGTAAGGCAGGTTTTCACCGTGGCCCCTGCCCATATCTAACCCCATCTAGTCTGGGAGGTCTGGTCAGGGTAAAAAGGCCCTGGGTTTCTGAGGGCAGAAGACCTGGGCATGAGGTCTGGCTATTCCCACGCCTCTGTGCCCCAGCTCCCCGTGAAATTTCACCTTGGAGTGAACCCCCGCCTGGACGCCCGATGTTCGAGTACCTAAAGTACAAATTCGGCCAGTTGTCCGACGACGAGGCTGCCGCTTACATGAAGCAGTCTCAGACCAAGCAGGAGGAGGCCCAATGCAAGCGGTGCAATGAGTACAAAGACTGGCTGCTCCGGTACTCGCCCAGTGTCCGGTTCATGCAGGAGCAGCTCCAGCGCGTGGGCGGAAATATCAATCAGAACAACATCGTATGTGACAAATGCGACGAGATGAAGTCGGGAGGGTTCCACCCCGAGCTGGGCATTCTGCTGTGCCAGAACAAGCTGATGTCCCAGTCCCACGCCGAGGACACGCTCACCCACGAGCTGGTGCATGCCTATGACCACTGCCGCTTCGACGTGGACTGGAGCGACCTGAGGCATCACGCGTGCTCGGAGATCCGCGCCTCCACGCTCAGTGGGGAATGCCGCATGATGAACGAGTTCCTGAAGCACGGCCACTTCAAGTTCGGCAGAGGCCACCAGGACTGCGTGCGGCGCCGGGCTACGCTCAGTGTCATGGGCAATCCCAAATGCCCGAACCGGGAGTCGGCGGAGACGGCGGTGAACCAGGTCTTCGAGCACTGTTTCAACGACACTCGCCCGTTCGACGACATCTACCGATAATCGGTCTACTTTGAGATGCCGAGAGTCTTGGATGAGCCAATTGCTTGACAAAATTCGACGAGACAGCCGGTCGGGAGATCGATCAAGACCCTTTGAGATGATCGGTGCCCACAGGAGATCGCTAGTGGCCTGAAAGATCTAGAATATCTGTAGGCCCGGACGAATCTAGAGTCTCGAGGTATGACACCAGGTAATATCAAGATTGCCGGTGATCAGCATGGTCGGACGCCAGCCGCTGCGGGATGATCAACACCGTCGACTAATCAGCATGGCCAGGCTATGAGAATGGTAAAATGGACAGGCCGAATGAATAGTACAGAAGTGAGTACAAAAGGCACATTAGCGCAACCTATGGTCAGCATCACCGGTTGCGTACTCGCATGATCGACAGAACGGAGGATCAAAATGCCTTCCAAACGCTAGCATGAAATCCAACAGCCAACCCCGGGCCCCTTCGTGCCAAAAGCCAGCCCTCAAGCGGAAGTCTACCCGTTGTGCCCCGGGCGGCGCGCCGCATTGTATATAAACCCTTACATTAGAAGCATATGCTCTTTTTAAGTAAAATAGATTCAGAATTTTAGAGTTATTATACGGAGCACACCGATGAGTCTCCGTCTAGAAGGTGAGATACAGCGAGCAGATGAGGGACGGGCCAACGACCATGCCTAGCCAGAACATGACTAGCCCCAATGTCGATCGCTTTTTGAAGAACGGAGCCTCGGATATGAACTGCATGGGCAGCTGCGTCAGCTGCATCAGAAGCAAATACCCGCGGATCCGCCCGAATATCACCCACATTGCCAACTCGTGTACCAGCGACGAGAAGAAGAAGGTGAAGAACATGGCCTGCATCCGCGACAGCTTCAGAAACAGCCGGCTGCTGGTGTAGACGTGTCGCTGCAGGAAATTGTGCACAGGAACGTTCCAGTCGCGGGCGAACTTGGCCCACTCGTTGGAATTCCACCAATCACGGTAGAACTCGCGGTCGCCGTACATCGACAGCTCGGCAATGCTGTTGAGAATGGCGTCCCAAATGATATAAAAGGTGAGGATGTAAATGAGGATGAAGGGAGGAAGGACTTCCAGAATAATGAGAGGATAGAGCCGGAACCGGTTCCACAGGGACTCCTGTTGGCGCAGCATGTTAGCCCGAATCACAATGGGGTGCAGCGAGTGCTGGGCGATGACGATCATGCAAAGAAATATGCCGAGGGTGGCGGCGATCTTGCGTGCCGCAAAGCCCCACCGGATCCGGTCGGTGCGAGGATACTCGATCTCGTAAACCACCGTGGGAAACATGGTGAACATGAAGAAGTTCTTCAGCGTCAGGTTGCGGGGGTATATGCTAACCTGGTGCTCCATCTCCTGCACCAGTTCCTGGGTGAGCTTGGACGTCTTCTTGTTCTCCTCAATCTGTTTCCGGAAGTGGTGCAGGGCGCCATTGAACACGGCAAACGAGTGCATCTTCATCATCTGCACCAGCGCATGCAAGGCCAAGAAGATCCGCCCGATCCACGGGAAGTCGACGACCCGAGCATAGATCACAAAAAACGCCAAGAACGCCGCCTGATACAGATGCTGGGCGATCCAGCCCCACCGGTCCCAATTCACCACGTCCTTGGCGACCAGCTTCTGGAAAAAGTAGGTGGGATACATCAGTAGATACATGACGAAATCGATCAGCGCCACATGCCAACAATCGCACAGAAGTGTGTTGATCACCTGGGTCTGCAACAAAGTTCCGGAACCGAGGTAGTTAAGCAACAGAATCCGCGAATTGTGGGTGAACAACAGAACCCAGAACATCACATAGAAGCCGTAGAACGTCGATTGGGTCCATTCCGGGCTATCAAGAATGCTGTAGGGGCGAAATTTGGCCACCTTTCGGAAATAGGGGCGAATACGCCCTTTCTTGCTTGCTGGGGTAGCATTGCCCGAATTCGCAGCCGGTTTTACATCCGGAGGGGCCTCTTCCTTACTATTGACTCTGTGTTTCACGGACATGGTCGCCTCAGGTCCACACACCCAGGATCGGAAGAAAAGGAATGTAATTAATGCAAACCACCGGCAGCAACGTTTTTCGAGCACCGTTTGGGCTTCACGCTGATAACAGTCCCAACTAGGGTTCGTCGAAAGCACCTATGCGGCGGGAGGCCGTGCTTCTGTGTGTACGTATTCCGCTGCCATGCATATGTTCACCCGACAATGCAGGCCATTAACAGGTGCAGAGACCCGGTTGGGATTTGGCAATTCCCACCACCGTTCGTTCCAACGTTCCCACCGGGCACATCTCTCCCCATTCAGCGAAGGTCACCGCCCCATTTACCGGGTCCCAGCCTCCCGCTACGTCTGCCCAACGGTCAGCAACTCCAAACACTAGTCCCAGTCCCCAAGTTCACAATCAAAAATAATTTTACCAGGTCCCATCACCCCCACCCATACTTGGAACCCTCGAACACCATAAGTACGTCTAGTCTCGCCGTAGGCACCGCGAAGTTCCGTAGTCCAGCCATAAGTAAAGTCCCACGATAAGCGCCTAGCCTGGACTTAACCCCCCATCTTGAGAATCGAAGCCCCGCTTCCTCGAAAGAAGTTCCGCCTTGAAAATAGGTCTCTTGCAAGCGGCCCAGGTCAAAAAAGAGTGCCTGGTGAACACCATGTCTCATTTAACAGCAATTGTCCCACCCAAAGGAGTACTTGAGCCACCATCATAGCTACCATCACGGGCAAACCCGTACCCGATCGCCATTATTATTGCCCAGACGCCCTAATCCAAAATATTTTTTTACCAGCTTCGGCTAAAACAGAACGGGCATCTAAAAACACAAGGCGGTGCCAATGTCCAGACCCGAGCTGATCGCGCCCCCCGAGGTGTTCTACGATGCTGACGAGTCGAGCAAATATACTCAGAACACCCGTGTACAGCAGATCCAGGCGGAAATGACGCTTCGAGCCCTGGAGCTGCTCAACCTGCCCCCATCCCAATTGATTTTGGATATCGGCTGTGGAAGCGGTCTCAGTGGAGAGATTCTGACTGACGAGGGCAACCACCAGTGGATCGGAATGGACATATCTGCCCCGATGCTGGGCAATGCCCTGGACCGGGAGGTTGAGGGCGATCTGTTTTTGGCAGACATGGGGGCCGGGGTCCCGTTTCGGGCAGGCACCTTCGACGCTGCCATCTCCATTTCCGCCATCCAATGGCTGTGCAACGCCGACCATGCCGACGCAAACCCCAAGAAGCGACTCCAACGGTTCTTCGAGACCCTGTATGCTAGTTTGAAGCGGGGAGGCAAGGCGATATGCCAATTCTATCCTTCTAACCAGGAGCAAACCGATCAGATCTCGCACGCCGCCAAAGTTAGTGGGTTCGGCGGTGGCCTGATTATCGACCATCCCGAGTCCAAGCGACATAAGAAGTATTACCTTGTGCTGACTGCAGGCGAAGGCGGGGAGGATCTGAACCTGGATGGCGTAGCGATGGACGAGGAAAAACGGAACAAGAAGAAGCGCAAGCAGGACGAGACCAAGCGCGAGTTCATTAGACGCAAGAAGGACACCATGCGCAAGAGGGGCAAGGTCGTCGCGCTGGACTCCAAATTCACGGGCCGACGACGACGGCCCAAGTTCTGAATTCCGAGATGAGCACAAACGTATGAGCAAGAGGAGCATTGGAGTTGAAGTATTGAAGCTGGATTATCGGATTTGAACATTGGATGTCAACCCCTGAAGGGCGAGCCTCGAAAGCCCTGACCGTCGCGTCTTGGTTATCAAACAGCAAATCCCGAGCAGTGTTCTCTCAATGCGAGGGTTCTGACACTCTTATGTGAAACAGACGTCTGCTCAGGACTCCAGCTTCGTCACGATTATTTATTTCTATATAATGATTACATGTCCCAAACAGGCAATACAATAACACCTTCGCCGCCGGCGTGACGCGGGGGCGCCATCAGGCAGGTTTGATTAACATAATAGTATCATCCCGTTCGTATAGAATAATGGCACGTTACCTGCATGAAGGGTGAAGTGAGTCACTGCTGCACCTTACCCCAACTGTGCAACATATACACATTATCTCGTTGATCCGTCCTGGTAATCGCGATGCGCACTGGACTGTATTTTGGCGCCGGCCCTGCCGCTCTTTCTAACTCGGTGGTGGAAACCGCTGCGGCGGAATTTGTGGAGTACCAAGACGTTGGGGTTGGCCTGGGGGAGATGAGCCACCGCTCGCCCCAAGCCGCCGAGATCGTCAACACGGCGCGGGCTCAGATCAAGCAGGTGTTGGGTGTTCCGGACAGCCACGACGTGCTGTTTATCCAGGGCGGTGGCACCGGTGGCTTCGCAAGCTGCCTGTACGCCTTGGCCGCCTACAAGTTCGCCAAAGCCGGTCCGGGCGCTGACCCCGAGGCCCTGCGTCTCAAGGGTGATTACATCGTCACCGGCTCGTGGAGCAACAAGGCGTACGCCGAGGCGCAGCGCCTGGGCTTCCAGTCGACGGTGATTGGCAAGCCTGCCAAGTACACGGAGATCCCTCCTCTGGCCCAGTCCCAGGGAGATTATGTCTACTACTGCGACAACGAGACCGTGCACGGCGTGGAGTTCCCCGGCGCCAAGACCACGCCGCCTGTCGAGAAGGACCTGGTGGTCTGCGATATCAGCAGCAACATGTTCAGCCGGCCCATCGACGTGGCCAAGTACGCCATTCTGTTTGGCGGGGCCCAGAAGAACCTGGGCATCCCGGGCGTCTCCATCTACATTGTGCGCAAGGACATTCTGGAGGCGCAGCAGCAGGTGGAGCCCGCGAAGTTGGTGGCCGCCGGCATCCCCGTGGCGCCGTCCTTCCTCGATCTGGGCCTGGAGGCCCAGAACAACTCCTCGTACAATACGGTGTCGATCTTTGCCATTGAGGTCGTCAAGCTGGTCACGGCGGAGACCATCGCCAGCGGCGGCCTCGGGCCCCAGACCGAGCTGGCGACCCGCAAGGCCGAGCTGCTGTATGCCGCCGTGGACGCCCGCAAGGACGCGTTTGTGACATCGGTGAAGCCCGAGTTTCGGTCGCGCATGAACATTGTGTTCAACCTCAAGTCGCCGGAGGCCGAGGCCAAGTTCATCAAGCAGGCCGCCGCGAAGCAGATCTCGGGAATCAAGGGCCACCGCTCGGTGGGCGGCATCCGGATCTCCAACTACAATGCGATCAGCCTGCCGGCCATCGAGTTGGTTGCCCAGCTCGTCGCCGATTTCCAGGAGTGATGGGGCCCGAGTAGCGGACCGCCGGTTTATTATATAGGGATTGGCTTATCCTCATGAACAATATCTTTTTGCTACTCCATATGTAAATAAACAGGCCATCTTTCCGATGGAGCGTGTTACGTTTGAGAATGGCCCGATCAGATCATCAGTTGGTGTGGCAGCTCGCACATTCCGACCAATCTGAAGGGGCCACAACGCAATGAGCCTTGCCTCCAATGCGCATCTACCAACGGGCCGTCAGTCCTGATGCCACAAATAGAACGTGGCCACATCCTGAGTGGAGGAATGGCGTCCCTGTTTGAGAAACCCGTAGGCCACCAGACCCTTATTATGCAGAACGCCTATGACCATGCGGCGGCACATCTTCCTTGCTTGAAGGACGATCTGCCAGTCTTTGACCAGCAGGACCGCCGACGACTCTGTGCGAGGAACCAGCCTTCTTTGGGGACTGCCAGCTTCCCCATCCTCGACCTCGGCTTCGTCGTCCACAAACAGGCTCTCTTCGCGCTCTTCCTGGCTGGCATTGGCTCTCTCGGCCTTTTCCACCCTCCAGGATGTGGTGGCCACCACGTCGCTGGCCTCGGACTTCAGAGTCATCACCCCGATGGTGGAGATGATGACACGCACCCGGTCGTTCATTTGCTTATATTGCTCGCACACCTTAGCCATCTGTTCCAGCTGGGATGTGGTGGGGTCTGCCCAGTCCTGAATTCCGTCGACGATCGGCTCGACGAGAACCATGTCCGGCGCAACGTATTCGGCGACAATTCTCTGCTCAACGACCTTGGTCGCGGTTCCGTCGGCATTCTTGTTACTCATGTGAAAGCTGATGAGGCGGTGGTTCTGGGGGGCCGCCTGGGACGCGTTTGCATCCGTGGCACCTACCTGCCTGCTGATTTTGTGGGTGATGCGCATCTTGACTTCAGTCATGCTGACCACCCCGGCCTCGTTTTTGAACGCCTGGGCCAGCGTGTCGGCACTCAGCTCCACACACTCCGCATTGGTCAGCTTGAAGTCCCTAAACATGTTGTCGGAGGACAGATGGACCCATAGTTGCATTGTATTTTGGAAATTGACCGCATTCACCACCACCTCTTCGTCCTCGTCTTGTCCCTGCGACGATGTGGCGGCATTTCGGGTGCTAATGACGCATTTTTTGCTCACATTGGCCACGACCGTGCATATTTCCCGGAACAGTTCAGGTGTCACCAGTTCAGTACATAGGTCTTCCACTCGGCTCATTGGGCTTGCATGAGGAATTGGCGAGACCGCTTATTTACCAGGCTAGAATATTCACTACCTTGATGCGGCAGACGACTTTTCTTGGTCAAATGCGTGCGACACCACACGCTTCCGGGTATATAATCGAGATGATGCAGACAATAGATGAACAAGGACTGGTGGATTCAATGTAGATCGAGTACACTTTTGCCGGGCGGAATGTACACCCAAAGTCCTGGAGAGTTAACAGACACCGACGACGGAGAAGCTCCAGTGGATGCCTGTAATCTGAAGGCGCCGATGGGTAAGATATTACAAGGCTCAAGGACGGTGCTTTCCAAGGTATTTGGGTTGGGCAGGGTGGAGATCGGTTGGGAGGGTGAGGTCAAGGCCATATCATATAGCATAGGCAGGCTGGTGAAATATACTAAGATGCGTTGCACCCCGTTGAGAAGAGCGGCGTATGAGGTATTTTCGCGGGCAGCAAAGACCGCGCAGCGCAATCGCGCCGCGCTAAACGTGGATGAGAGCCGGCAAGTCGACTACCTACGGCGGGAGCTGGCAGCACGCACGGTGGATCGGCTCTCGGTGATCAAACGGGAATTCCCCCAGATCGTGGACATGGGCGCCGGCGCGGGCTACATAGAACAGGAGATTTGCCAGAACAACGAGTCGGCGACCATTGTATACGACCGGCTAAAGAACTGCCAGTTCAATCTCGTGGAGACCAGCGCCCACCTCCTCAACCGGGACCGCGACGGTGAATTTAATCGCCGGCTGAACATCACCCGTATAAACCAGGACGAAGAGACATACTACCCCGGGCCGGACCAGGTTGATGCCGTGCTCACCAGCGGGTCGATGCACTGGATCAACGACCTGCCCGGGGTTTTGAAGAACATCAATGCAATGCTCAAGCCCGACGGGCTGTTTCTCGGCAACATGGTAGGCGGCGACAGCCTGTTTGAGCTGCGCACCTCGTTGCAGCTGGCGGAGATGGAGCTCTACGGCCGGGTGACGCCGCGCCTGAGCCCGCTGGCCGGCCCCAGCGACGTGGGCAACCTGATGCAGCAGGCCCAGTTCAAGCTGCTGACCATCGACGTCGAAGACATCATTGTGGATTATCCCGACTCGCTGGCCCTGATCGAAGACCTACACTCCATGGGCGAGTCCAACGCCGTCAAGCTGCGCCCTGCGTCGGTGAGCAAGGAGCTTTTGCTGGCGGCTAACGCCATCTACCGCGAGATGCACGGCAACCCCGAAGGAACGATTCCGGCCACCTTCCGGATCGTGCAGATGATCGGCTGGAAGCACTCGCCAAACCAGCCAAAGCCTCTGAAACGCGGCTCCGGTGAGTTCAGCATCAAAGACATCGAGAGCCTCACCGGTTCTGACGAGCATAAGCAGAAGTGAGTTACTGGGTAGCCTTTGAGTTTGTGCATTGAGGTTGTGCGGTGCGATTCTGCATCAACTTTGGGCATTGCACCCGGGTAATGCATTTGTAGCATCATGGCTGTGCAGCATAGAGGCCTTGTTTATGCAGCAATTTGTTGCCCGAAAAGGAACGTGCGCAATCGTGTTGGACAAGGTTGGCAAGATGGGACATTTCAAGCCATTGCGTCGAGACTTTGTAACGCAATTGATTCTGGTGGCGGATTTACGATTTCCTTTCTCGTCATTGGAAGCCGCCAGCAGGGCCTGGGACCTCCGGGGCCTCATGCTTGATGCGTTTTTTTCTTGGCTCGGTGAGAGATGTTGGCTCTATTGGCCGCTTCCCCTTGACAGCAGAAGGCTCTAGGGCGGGCCGCTTTTGATGGAAAGTCTGCCCAGCGTTCCCGTTATTCTTCTCGGCATTCGGATCCCGGTATGAGAGTCCTCCCAGATAGGCACCGGCGGGGTTGATTGCATCGGGAGCCTCGCACTGGCAGTTTCTGCGGGCTGCCGCCAGGGCATTGAGAATTTGTTCACAATCGTCGACCAATTGGGCGGTTGTGGACCAGATAGACGCATTAATTTGCTGGACTGCCTGAAAACTGTCGTTCATGGTGTGTGGAGTTGGATGTATTTGGGCAGGACAATTGGCGGTTTTCACGCCGACCTAATCCCGATTTACGGTTCGGGTACATTCAAGGTGTGAGCTCGGATTAAGTGGCTTCCGAGTCTGGATGCATGGGAATGCACGAACTCGTGCGCGTATTCACATTATCTGACCGTCTTCCGCACCACCTCTACCAGCACCGTCCCACCAGCTGGGAATACCATACCACTAAGCGAGAACACACCCTCCGATGGGGGTATCAAGTTTGGTCTTAGTTGATCGCCAGCTCTCATATTAGCCAAGGTGGCTTACCAGCACCATCAGACACGGCCCACCTTCAAGCCCCAGCTGGAGCCAGTTTGGCAGACTGTCACACTTTTTTATTGCAAATTAGTACCTTTCAGTCGCTATGTAAATAAACCATTTAATATCCATTCCGATTAGTTCTGGCGGACCAGAACAAACAAACACACTCTTGTAGTCTAGGCAGCGGATAGTCAGTCCACAAGGCGAGTTTATCGGACGATGCATATCGAGATATAGGATAAGGGCACTAAGGGCACATAACATGTAGTTCACCTTCCACTTTGGACGAAATGCGCTGGGACTAAGGGGGCACCTGGGACAAGGGGCACTAAGACAAAGGGGCACTAGGACAAAAGGGGGACCGTGGCACCCTCATTATCGGAATTGGCTAGATCGAGGATTAAGGGGCTCTTGGTGGATAGGGAATCGCCAAACAAGCGATATCATTAGATTGCATCAGCAAGATTAAAGTGTTTGAGAATATCTAGAGGAGAACCCAGGCGACTTGGAATTTCTGTCGGCGTGATCCCGGTAAAGTGAGGGACTGCTAACAGGACAGAGAACATTCGACATAGAAAGACAGAGGCAGTTAGCAGTCGAGATGCGTAAAATGGGCAAATGCAGAAGCAGATCCGTTCAATTGCGTGCAAATGAGCACAGTCAAGTGTTGGGAACCGTGCCGTGTACCAACCGGGAAATATATTCTGTTTATACTAAATAGGAAATACATGACGCTATCTGCGGAATGTGACTGAATCCGTGGAAATACGTAAACATAGATGGAATGCGGCATTTGCACCTTAATTCAAAACAAAAAAAAAAGAAACCAGTCCATCCGCGTGCCTCCCAGTGCCACTAATATGCACGACGAGCAGCACAATACCATATCCGAAGTCACAAGCCAGGGACACGCTGTTGACCCACGGCGGTGCCGAGGGCCAGCGCACGGTGCAACCAGTGGATCGTTTGTGTCACTTATTATGTCGTCATTAGTCTATAAATACATTACGAGAACTTCCAGCGGTTGCCGCAGTTCTCGCAGGTGCAGAAGGTCGTCAGCGGTTCGTCGGCGCTGCGCGTCTGCATTTGGTAGTAGCTGACCTTCTTCTGCTTGCACTTGCCGCAGGTGAAGCGGTCGGTGGTGGCCCGCTGCTCCTGAGCGCTCTGGGCGTTGAACAGGTTCTGCTTCTCGATCTCCTCCATCTGCTTCTTCAGCTCGTCGTTGGCCATTTCCTGCGGCTTCATCGTGCGCAGTCGCTCGCCGGATATCGTGCCCCGCACCACCTGTTCCCGCAGCATGGGGTTCTTGGGGTCCTTGAGGTACATGTACAGCGACCGCATCTTGTTGCGATAGCCGGAGCCCGTGTTCTTCTCGTGCTCGAACACGGCGGACTCCACGTTTTTGGCCGCGCGCAGGATCTGCGCCGCGGGGTGGGTGGACTGGATCGCCAGCGCGTTGTAGGTGACTTGGATGCAGCTGTTGCGCACGGGCTCGGAGTACACGTTGGTGTCGACGCCGTCGGTCTTCCAGTCCCGCTTCTCGGTGGTGCCGGGCTTGGCGGGGCTGTGGGCGGCGGCGGCGTCGCCGGCCGGCTTTGCCTCGGCCTTGGCCTTGTGGTCCCCGTCGGGCTTGCCCTCGGTCTCGGAGCGCTTGGCCCGCTGCTGCCGCGCCTTCTGCTGCTGCACGGTCTCACGCCACGACGACACCAGCTTCTTTACCAGGCTGCTGACCCGAGGGTCGGCGTGGGAGCGCAGCTTGTTGACGGCGACGCCGATCTTGGTCTCGCGCAGCAGCTGTTCGCTGGGCTTGAAGTCCGTCTGCAGCTCCGTTAGCAACTCCACCAAGCGGTCGGCATTCCCGGCGTTCTCGAGCTCTTTCAGGGACTCTCTCACGCGTTTTGTGTCCATGGCCGTGGGCGGCGGATTCTTAACGACTATATGATAGGGATCTGGGTTGGGAGATCGGTGAGATGGGGATTATACCTCCGGGATCGAACGGGATCGAACGGCACGGAAGGAACCGGCGGGCCTTGAAAAAATTGTGTTGGGAGAAGAAAGCGGACAGAATGCTCAGAGACGATGTCCCATCTAGTGGGGGGGCTGGCCGAGCATAGTATTGCCGTCAAGGATGGTGATGTTAGATGGCAGTGGGGAAAATGGCAGGGTGGAAAATGGTGTAGTATTATGATGTGGTACTTAAGGGATGTGTTTATGGCGGGCTAGGCGTTGTATTATGGCGTGGACTATGGCGTTGTATTATGGCGTAGACTATGGCGTTGTATTATGGCGTAGACTATGGCGTTGTCTTATGGCGTAGACTACGGTGTTGTATTATGGCGTATACTACGGTGTTGTATTATGACGCTATGGCCTCATGGCCTTATATACTAGAGTTGTTATGAGTGCGTATCGACCATAATACCGTTACCATTCTATATATCGTTGACCAGCTTAATTGAGGCATCCACCAGCTGGCGCGCACTATACACATAAATGCCACCAGACTCGGAGACAACAACCGGAAAAACAATAAGCGTATCAAGGGACAAACAAGGAGAATCAGCATTGTTTAGTCTGCGATATCTCTTTAGGCAAACAACATTTACAAGCCGGAAGATGGCCGCATATACAAATAGTATGAAACTACGCCCCCAAAGATTGTAGATTATGTCTAAAAAATTGTCTTATTCGAGTGTGCCACACTGAACCAATGTCCTTGCGGTATAGTTTTTTTATTCATCGTATCAACCGCTTTTGAAGTGCGTTGCATTTAACCTCTATTGTATTAAGCGCTATATGTAGCATTGGCATGCATGCCCGATAATGCATGCCAAGTGGGTGTGCAGCTGTTGTACGGCATACCGCGGTCGACTGATTAGCCTACCCACCGCAAATGCCGACAATGCCGTGTTCAGGGCTCAATGCCATGGTTTTTGTTTTTTCTCCGTCATTTGGGCCGGTCTCACGCCCGCAGGTTCCTCAGTGTTCTGGAATACCTCCCCTTGTGCCCTGACCAATCTTTGAAACCGCCTAGGCCACACTCCCCTGCCTTTGCCCGGCCTCACCCGTCTTCCCTGCCTTGGTCTTGCCCTGGCCCGGCAGCCTCGCCCTGAAGTGGCACCCCCTCCGCCTTGCCTCACCTTACCTTGGCAACTCCCCAAACTAAACATACTCACAATATATCAGTCCCTGTTGTGAAATGTTGCGAACTGCGTTGGGGCGAACTGTCGGGCTACGCACAGCCGCGGGACCCGGTGTGGCCATGGCGCTGCGTAATGCCACGTTGCGCCGGACCGTCGCTCCGTTGTTGACCCGTAGCCTTTTCGGCTGGACAAACCCGTTCAGCAGGACAAAGCCGGCGGGCACAACCATCCAGAGCCTGGCCCAGTCTGAGTACACGGCGAACACTCGCTTGAATGATGCAGGGGCGCAGGCCGCGCTGTACCGCGAGCTCTTAGAGGCTCAGTTCCCCTCGTTGGTCGTGCACCGTTACGAGACCCCCGGGGTTGCGCGCAACGCCGAAACCGAGCGGCTCTACTTGCAGGCGTTGCGGGAAACCAGTCCCGAAAAGGCAGAGGCCTTCCGCCTGGGGTCTACCGTCAAAGGTGGCCTGGCGGCCTCTGCCCAGTCCGGGGTATCTAACCAGGACCTGAGCACCGTGGCGGAATTGCTGGCGCGCACGGCGGATTTGAGAGGTAGCGGTAACCGCGGTGGCTCTCAGGACCCCGTGCATGTGATTGTGTCGGAAACGCCCATGGCAATTCTGTTCAAATGGCTCAAATGGGCCATTCCGGTTATGCTGGCGGTGTGGGTGATCATGGCTGGTGCGAACTTCGTTAGCGACTCGGCCGGAGTGTTTCGAGGCATCGGTGGAGGCATGGACCCTGGCGGAGGCCCCAACGGCTCCAAAATGGACCAGGTTCGCGGGGAGAAGAGCACAGTGCGATTCAAGGACGTTCTCGGGGCCGACGAGGCTCGTAATGAGCTGGAGGAAATTGTGGAGTTCCTGAAGGACCCTGCCAAGTTCACCGGACTCGGCGGAAAGCTCCCTAAGGGTGTGCTGTTGACAGGCCCTCCTGGTACCGGTAAAACCTTGTTGGCTCGGGCCGTGGCCGGTGAGGCTGGAGTGCCGTTCTTCTTCATGTCTGGCTCGGAATTCGATGAGCTATACGTCGGTGTTGGTGCCAAGAGGGTGCGCGAACTGTTCTCGGCGGCGCGGAACAAGGCACCGGCGATCGTGTTCATTGACGAACTGGACGCCATTGGAGGCAAGCGGAATCCCAAGGACCAGGCCTATTCCAAACAAACGCTGAATCAACTGCTGGTGGATCTGGACGGATTCAATCAAACCGAAGGTGTTATTTTCATGGCAGCCACTAACTTCCCGGAGATGCTTGATAAGGCGTTGACCCGGCCGGGTCGATTTGATAAAACCGTCAATGTTGAGCTTCCGGACGTACGCGGACGCGCAGCCATCCTGAACCACTACGTGTCCAAGATCGAGGTTGACAAAAACGATGTCAACGTGCTGAACATTGCCCGGGGCACCCCGGGCTTTTCGGGTGCCGATCTGATGAACCTTGTGAACCAAGCCGCGATCTATGCGTCCTCGCAGCACGCCCGCAGCGTGAACTCAAATCACTTGGAGTGGGCTAAGGACAAGATTCTCTTGGGCGCCGAGCGGAAGTCGATGGTGATGACCGAGGAGACCCGCAGCAACACCGCATTTCACGAGGCCGGCCACGCTATCATGGCGATGTTCACGCCCGGGGCTACGCCTCTGTATAAGGCCACGATCTTACCGCGTGGCGGTGCACTGGGAATCACGTTTCAACTGCCAGAAATGGATAAGTACGACCAGACGAAGACGGAATTGCTGGCAAGACTCGACGTGTGCATGGGCGGAAAAGTGGCAGAGGAGCTCACCCACGGTAAAGAGTACGTGACTAGCGGCTGCTACAGCGATCTCCAGGCTGCCACCAGCGTGGCCCGGGCCATGGTCACCGGCTATGGAATGAGTGAGGAACTCGGTCCGGTCAACCTTAGCGACCAGTGGCAAGAATGGTCGCAGGAGACCCGCCATATAGCTGAGAAAGAGATTCGTAACCTGTTAAACTCGTCCATGGAGCGCACCAGGAAAATGCTCGAAGAACGGCACGTTGAACTGAAGCGGCTGGCCGAAGGGCTGATCAAGTACGAAACCCTGGACAAGGACGACATCGAGCGGGTTGTCCGTGGCGAGGTTCTGGACAAGGAACCCCACATTACCAACACCATTGTCAAGGGCGACGACATCCGTGACAAACGGGGCCAGCAGAGACATACGCCGCCGGCGTCGGCGCCCGCGTCGGCCGCCTCGGCAAACGAGCCCCGATATTAATGAAAATTTAAAAACACTAATGACAATACATAAGTTATACCTTACATACATTGTAATCTACTTACCCGGTGCGCTGGTCGCTGCAACCGGTGCTTGGAGTATTCAAACTTGAGAATTTTACCATACGACAGCGGAATTAACAAAACAGGGAAGTGGAGGCGTGTAAATTGTGGCATGTCAATGCACCACCGTGCCCGTGGCTGGGGATGATCCATTGTATAAGCTCATCTTCAGATCATTACATGTTTTACCATATTCTAGAGACTACTGGCGGTTCTTGCGTAGCTTGTCGGCAACAAGGAATGCAACATCAAGGCTCTGAGACACGCTGAGGCGCGGGTCACACACGGTGTCGTAATGGAGCACCAGCTGCTCGTCCTCGAGGTTCTGCGATCCGCCCACACACTCGGTGACGTTCTCGCCCGTGAGCTCGAGGTGCACGCCGTTCAAGCGGGAATTGTTGGCGAGGTGGATGTCCAGCGCCTGGGTGATTTCAGACATGATGTCGTCCACATAGCGGGTCTTTAGCTTGGTTACGGGCGAGGTCTTGGTGTTGCCATGGCATGGGTCCGAGATCCAAACCACCTTGTGGCCCGAGGCCTGTACCGCCTGGATTTGGGCCGGCAGCTTCTCGGCGATCTGCGTGGCGCCGTACCGCGTGATCAGGGTGACCCGGCCGTCCTCGTGGTGGGGGTCAACTATGTCCAGCAGCTTCACGAGCTCGTCGACCTTCATGGTTGGACCGACCTTGATGCCGATGGGGTTGGCCACGCCGCGGAAAAACTCGACGTGGGCGCCGTCCAGCTGCCGCGTGCGGTCGCCGATCCAAATGAAATGCGCGCTAGAGTCGTACCAGACCAGAGGCTCGGCAGAGTCACGGCCGGGCTTGGCCTGGCGGGTCAGGCTCTGCTCGAACTCCAGCATCAGTGCCTCGTGCGACGTGTAGAAGTTGACGCGGTTCAGCACGTCGGCACTGGCGGCGGCATTGGCACCGCCGCTGATGGTCTTCATGAACGCGAGGTTCTCGCCCAGCTTCTCCAGGATCTGCTCGTAGCGCTTGCGCGTAGCGTCCTCCTGCACATGGCTCAGATCCCAGTCCTGAGGGTGCTGCAGGTCGGCAAAGCCGGCGTCAATGGCGCTGCGAATGTAGTTCAGGGTGGCTGCCGAGTGGAAGTAGGCCTCGACCAGGCGACGCGGGTCCGGGGTCCGGTCCTTGACATCGAACCCATTGATGTTGTCGCCCCGGAAGCTGCTGATCTCCTTGCCGTCCACGATTTCCGTGAGCTTGGACCGCGGTTTCGCGTACTGGCCGGCGATCCGGCCTATGCGGGTCAACGGCAAACCCGTGCCCCAGATCAGCACCAGGCTCATCTGCAACAACACCTTCAATTTATTGTCGATTTTCTGCTGGTTGCAGTAGTCGAACAGCTCGGCGCAGTCGCCGCCCTGCAGAATGAAGCGCTCGCCCCGGGCCGCTTGAGCAAGCTCCTCCCTTAGGGCAGTGATTTCCCGGGGGTGCACCAACGGCGGCAAACTCTCCAGCTTCGACAGCGCAGTCTCAAGCTCGCCCTCGTCATCGTACAACACATCCTGAGTAATGGGTTTGCTCTGCCAGCTGGCGGGGTCCCACTGGTTCAGCAGCGGCGGCGGGTGGTTGGGTCCTTTGTCTGAGGACTTCGATCTAATCCGTGCTGCCGCTTTGGCGTACTCGCTGGGCACCGGTTTTTGAGGGTCCTCCAGCACCACAATCGGTTCCTTTTTCGCGGGCATCGGTGATGATTGGATATGGATCCCTAACGCACTGACTATCAGGTATCTAGATGATCTGATCAGCAATGGGGGTTTCCTTAATCGGATCGATTAGTCATGGTGACATTCGATATTATTCCGGGGAGAGCCCGAAGCGGGATACCACCACAAAGGGTCGCCTCTTCCCCAAGGGACACACAAGGGGCTAGTGCCCAGCCGAGTGGGTTGTGAACTATCGTTAGTTTCTCATCATGGCAACGTAATTGAAACTTACCAAGTGGTCAATTGCAGATAAACCAGAGGTTCCTGAAAGAAAGGCACCATCGCACATGACACACACAAAACGCTAAGCGGGCCTTATATTGGGAAGGGACCTGTATTATTATGACGAGTGACGCACTCCACAGCTTTGGATGGTGCCAGTAAGGAAAGCTTTCGCCGATTTATGTTGCTAGTGCGAGCCCGCTAAAATAAACTGTTTCACGAGGATTGCTCTCAACCTATGTCTTGATACACGCTGAAATATGGTCTCTTGACCTCCCCTGCCTTGACCTGAGCTGCCTTGACATGCACAGTCTTGACGCACTGAGGAATGGCCTACCAACTAGTTCTCTATCTCCTTCGAGGTCCTTTCAGCTTCTTGGCTCTCTCAACGGTGTTCTGGCGAGGTGGTGATGAGTCTACTTGCAACAAAGTGGGTCTCCCCAAACTGCAAGGCCTCGCACGCCGAACTGTCACACCTACTCAAGTGAGCGTCGGTCCCTGATCACCTAACCACAACCCGCTGCGCACGCCCGCTGTCGTGCAGGTGCATTCCTAAGAGCGCTTCCATGCATGCTTGCGCGCTCAACTGCAAATACAATAATGAGACGTGTCACAGGCTTGTTTATAAATAACGGTTTAGTAAACTCCATCATCTGAAGAACTACTTTTTCATGGGATATTTTCGGGAGCCTCAGACTTGCGAGCATTGCTCATTATACACGACGCGGGACCGCACCAGCTATAAACGCCATGAAAATCGTTGCTCTAAAAATCCAAAAAAAACAGCCAAAGTAAGCAATAACAATGCCAACACTCAAGAACCACTGAGCCTGCCCGCCTCGACCTGCGCGACTTCCACAGAGTGGTCGCCTGACTGCCCACGGCCAGCCAACTTTGAACCCAGCCCTGGCACCAACGGTGTCAAAATTGACACGGTCACAGGAGGGATAAAGCGGAAAAACCGGAAAGCACTGGGTGTCGATGTTGGGCTAGAGAGTGAGACCAGTGAGCATGCGTCCGATAGTGATGCTGATTTCATCCCAGATGAAAATTCGTCTCTATCTGCTCATATGGGACTTAACTCGGCCATATTATCACATTCACCATCTCCAACAATGCCATTTATGAGTGCTGTCTCGTCCACGCCGGCATTACCCACGGTAGTCTCGCCGCAAGGTTTGTTTTTCGGGGATAAGGATCGATTCATTACCGCAAATGCGGCCCTTCACGACGCCAAAGCACGCCGTGGGGTTGTTAAGTCTCCTACTTCACTGCGCAGCAGAACGACGTCGTCGGTAAACTCTATCTGGTATCGTATAGCCAGGCTCGAGGAACAGGTTAGACAGCTTGCACAGTTGACTGATCGCGTCAACTTTATGGAGGAATGGCTTGGTAGCAAGTGACTCTTGTATGGCCCGTCAGTCAGACGCCGAGACGACTTTTGGCAGAGTGTTATTTACTGCTTGATCCACATGATCTGTTTAGCATCCGAGAAAGCCTTGCTCACAGCTCGCGTTTGCTTCTGCTTCTTCTGGTATTTATTAGATACGGTGCTCTGTTAAGGTTTGCTCAATTGTACTAGACGAGTTGACTTGGGCGATTGCCGTAGATCGTTCTACTCAATGATCGCAAGTGACGATTTTTACTATTATCACTTAGTGCATCTATTTTATTATTTGATTCTCATAATTTTAATCTAATATCATATTCTAAAGGCGCTGAAGGTCTTTTGAACCCAATAACATATCAACCTCGTTTAGCTACGGACTTGCTTCGTAGCCAGCAAATAAACCGTGTTCCACTTGACCAGAACCTTATCCTCTCTAGTCAGTCCTGTCATTTCTGTGATTTTCTTCATTACTTCCTGCGGAAGGTCAATGTGATCCGGATTGGCTTCTTTGAAGTTGTAGTAAGCCGATGTAGTCCCCAGCATTCCAATTACATCGTCAAGAGCGAGATCCTCCTTGATGAGCTCGAAAGGCTCTTCAGGCCTCAATGCATCGTAATGATTTACACGATATTCGATGTCAGTGAAGTCCTCCTGCTCCTTTAAGCCCTCCGCCAAGGCCCGGTATTCGTTGCTCAGTATTTCCCGGCCTTCGTCCCAGTAGGGACGGCATTGGCTCTCACCGTAATAGAAATCATCTATCAGAGCTGCTACTTCAGGATACTCTGGAAATGCAAACGTCCAGTATCCCCAAATCGCAAGGGTCCCTCCAGGTCGCAACACCTGGGCGCACTGTTTCCAAAACTCTGGATAGTGAAACCAATGAGCGCCTTCCGCCACGGCTACCAGGTCTACAGAATTCGGCTCGAAGTTTTTAATCAAAGTGGTGTCATCACCCACTCGAAACTCTAAATTTGGAAGTCGAGGTAAGGTCTGGCGAGCCTGGTCGACCATCGCTTCCGAGTAATCCAACCCAACAACACGATGGCTGTAATTTGTCAACAAACGGCTGGCTTTGCCAGTTCCGCAGGCGACATCTACCGTTAATTCGATGGGGGTTTTACCCTGGGTTTTAGCATGCCGTTGATAGTATTCGATGATATAATCGAGTAGTTTTTTGGGATATTCGGGGCGAAACAGGGCATACGTGCCCGCATTGAATGTTTTATTACGAAAAGCAGGCATCACTGGAAAGTGAAGGCTCACGTATTTCCAGACATCATGAGTTTATATATACTTAAGTGCACGACCTTTTCGTGGCAATACCCCTTACCTGCCTATATATTCTGAGTCACAGTTACCGGTTTGGTCATCACCGAAGTTCGGTTTTACTTGGCATGACGTCTAGAACTGAAAGACGATATGGAAGATCGATATAAGATATGTTTGTTCACAACCATCGTTTTAAAGCTTTACGTCTGAATCTATGTCTATATCAGTCACAGGATCCCATCACGTATTGTAGATTGCACTAGATACTTGACCTAGAGATATTGGTCAGTGAATCTATAACTATATAATTGGAGCTAATATAGTATCAATAGTATAATGCCCTGCATTTTAGTCTTAGCGTAAAGCGTGGTACAGACCTTCAGTATACGCTGCTTCAGCCCGGTTAGGGTTGTTTGCATCGTAGGACCTGATTCCCCAATTCGGTAAGACACCAGAATTCTTTATGCAAACGATGATGCTTCCAGCAATACCAGCATGATACCAGCGGCTACTCTAGAGTATTTAAAGACCTGCCATATGCCTTTTGATAGTTCAAACACTTAGCATCACCAGGAAAAGTATCGGATTACCTACGTGATCAAGAATGAGATTTGCGACAACGCTGATACTCTCTGCTTTCGCAGTTTTGGGAAGACCTATTTCCCAATCACCAACAGAAGCGGAAAACGCTGTCTTGCAGCCAGCAGAAGCAGCATACTTCGAAAATGGAGCTCCTGACACACCAGGGCCTCAAACTGCTATCTCTTCCCATGGCGTGTCGTTTTATGGAGCCGCCGATCCCGCCGTAAACGGTGCTAATGCCGTTGCGTACACTTCACCTTATGGTTCCGCTGTCTTTTCATACACTAATGGGGTTGATCTTTCTTACATCAACTCGCTAAATGGTCAACTACCGCCGTATAACCCGAATTACCTGTCAACCGACCAAGGATACTTCGTGCCAGTGTATATGGATGCAGAGCCCGAGTCAGATGATGGCCGCCAATGGATCAACCCCAACGACGACTACCTTGCCTGGGCGCAAAGGCTGATGCAGCAGGATCAGCAACTACCGGCAGAGGCAGCTAAAGTCGAAGCCCAAGATTGAATAGGATCAATCCTGTGTATTTCATATGACTATATACGAAGTACTATTCATATAAAACATAAATTATAGAAGCATATATGACTTCCTAAACCCCTGCATTGTGGCGCTATGGACGGATAGAGGGGGCTCTTCCCCTCCCCTTCCCTCCATCGCCCATACCTTATCAGTATCATCATATGCAGGATCACGTAGGTCACGGGAATTCGGGAACTCTGATCTTCGAAATCAGCCCCGTATCCAACCTCAGGCATATATATAAGAGGAATTGGCGCCTACCAGTTGCACTCATCAACGAGAAATAAGTGAGTTCGCCTTACCCTCTGAATTTTTGCTCTCAAGATGACCTGTTGTACTAAAGATAGAAACGAATGCAATTGTTCGGAGACCCGCTGCTGTCCCTGTGCTTCCAAGCCGGACAAGTCTTGTGACTGCGCTCCTCAGAATGCACAAACCTGCCCTTGCTGTCCATGCGGCAATTGCAAGACCTCTGGCTGCAATTGCTAAATGAACACGATATTCTCAGAGACATAGCCGTTCCGGAGATGTTTGCTCTGACAGCCACTGAGCCGCATTTATCAACGTATTAAATTTTGATACTAAGCAAACATTTATACTATACCAGCTTCAAATATGCTTCTCTTCTTCTATTCCCATTTTTTTTCGGTTCACCCCAAACTCATTAGAAAAAAATTAAGTAATTAGTTGAGACACAGGGAGAGGTCAACTTTTCGCTCACGCGCCTACGATGCACAGCGTCATCACTAGTAATGTTTCAGATAGAGGCCCGTATTAGGTCAGGAACCGTGTTCTAGGGATATACTAGGTTGGCCCACAGCTGCACAGTAGCTGCGGCCGTCGCCCCAACCAGCGGCAGCCCATATAATTTGTGTCGCGAAGTTGATCATCACGTCGTTCTACCCATACCCATGGACCAATAATATTGATTCTAATTCAAGAGTGGCGGACCTCCGACTTACAGATCACGTGAATATCGTTTGATTCTTATTTGTTCTGACCACTCAGGTTGGATCTAATTCAGAGATCATGCATTAGTCGGACAATGGGGCGGGGGCCATGTATCGTGCCCTTCGGTATATAAACACATCGGTTATTGAACAAGGTAGACTCTTCCATCCTCAATCACAAACACATCAATTAAGGATACCGATACACAAACAACAATAACAATGGTCTGCTGCAAGGGAAACGATGCTGTGTGCGACTGTGCCACCAAGGCCCGCTGCTCCTGCCGTGCCAAGCCGGCCGGTCAGTGCGACTGCAAGAATTCTGCGACGGAAAACGCCCAGTACGTGGATTCTTGTCCCTGCGGAAAGCGCCCTGCGACGGGCTGCAATTGCAAGGGCAATGATGGTCTTCGAGAAGGCGAGGTTGATTTCACCAACTACCACTAATAATAACCTTATTATTTATTTATTTGTAACATAGCATATTTATATCTATTTTGGCAAGCCCTCTGGTATACTTCATCGTAATAATAGTTTATGGAGAAAGTGTTGGATAATTTACGCGTTCGGCGATCGATAAGCAGACTGATTGTGGATAACGTACATGTTTTTCCATCTGGTTGAGAGCGGTTAGGATCCTCGGTCATGCATCATTAGGTGTCTCCTTCATTATGTTGGTTTATCGTGCACGTCTGGCCATTAAGGTGGAGACGGGCTGAGTCAATCTACCATGCGGTGTCAAGGGTTCGAGTGGATGAATGAACTATGAAACATTTACAATCATCGATCGCCTCTTCAATCTACGCGCCTGTTTGTTGCAACGGCTGGCAAGGTCATTCATGTCCTATGTACCGGATAATAACGTAGAAATAATGGCATATTGGGAGTAAAATGCTAAGTTTCGTTACATATATGCTGTCATCACAGGCTCTATCACGTTTTGTATCAAAACCCAATTACTAGGGTCGGAAGGGGGTAGATTAGCCCCCATCATATGATCAAGCGCCCACGCATTCAATTCCTTAGAATTGCTGCGGTCGATTCCAGGGCATCTTAGTTCTTTACCATGGTTCTATTCTGTGGATACTTATAGGGCAGAGTAAGTTTTGCTGGCCCTGTCTTTGCCGATGACACCGGCTTTCTGGGCGGGTCGGCACTTGATTCACTGCTACTGGCGGGTCGTTCTCCGGGGTAGTATATGCCCTTGCCCTTATGCGGGTTGATAGAGGACGATGTCCCCTTATCTTCCGAAGAAAATTCATCAAAAACCCCGGAGTAGTCGGAGACCCATGGCATGACTATAGAATCGTTTTGCATGCTGTCAATCGACTCGGCATCACTGATTACCGGGTTACTCGGCATAGGTTGGGCACGCTGAATTGGCGTTTTGTGAACCACCGCTTTATCTTTATGAACAGCCATAGTGGAGAGCCGAATGTTTTCGAAATTGAAGGCATGGATCTCATTCTGCCATCGTTTGCTCCAGGACTCGAAGTCGTCGTTCCATGCGGTGATATCGCTGTCCAATTGGTCTAGCGTCTGGCGGACTACGACATGCGTCTTTTGCGAATGCCCGCTGCTGGCATGGCTGGGATTCCCCATGCGCACCACCCCACTGAAGTCAGCGGTAACGTCCGGCTCCGAGGTAGGCGGTGCAGCAATAGGCTGCGTGCCCTTTCCGGTTTTGAACTTGTCCTGAAGGAAATTCGACCTGCTGGATCGGGACTTAAACATAGTGAATGCGAAAGGAGGCTGTCGTGGCAGAACAAGGTATCAGGAAGAAATGATGCGAATAAGGGAATTCTGGGGTATAAATGACTCTGTCCATGGCGGGGTCACGCGATGCGATCGATCTGCGGGAAACCGCCAGCAGGGTTCGGGTACTGCGGACCCATCTCTTAGAATAGAATATTCAGTTTACCAAGGATTGATCCTGGGCACCACCCATGGGGGATCGCCGTCGCCTTTTCGTAGGAAACCGAACCGCTTGGACATGCTTGCGAATTAATTACTTTCTTCATAGTCGTCACGCTCGTTAATGTCTATATAAATATTAATACGCCAATTCAGGCACTGACATTGGTTGATGGCGGGGTCATGATTGCGCTCGCCAGATTAACAGTGTTCAGAAGCTCGGTGAGAGCAGCAAATTGAGTGTATGCAACGTCCTGACCCCGCGAGGTTGCCCGAAACCGGGATGCTAGCTGCTTCACCAGTTGGTCGCAGTTCTCCAGCGGCTTGGCGACCTCCCGGCTGAATATCTCGCGGCGAAGGATTATTTTCGAGATCACTAGGGCCATTATGCCGCTCAAAAATCCGATCTGATGGATGCTGTCACTGAGGCACACGAAGTACTTCGGTTCCACGAGCTGCAACAGCGAGATCATGATGGCATTGAGACTTCCCAGCTCGGTCAGCAGCTCGGAGGTCAGCATGTTCTCCATGCAGGCGCCGCTTAAATCATCGGTGATGGAGACCGACGCGACAGCCGTGGCATCCTCGGGGTCGATATCGCTGTTGGCGTTTGCGTCGTCCTGATTATAATGGTCCCCGATGTATGCGGTGGTCTCGCTCGACTTGGCCCTGCTCTGTCGCATCTTCGCGGCGACCCAGCACCGTCGGGAGTGGGTCCATCTAGTAAGGAACGAGCAGAACAGCAGCACCGGTTCGATGAACTGAATCATCGGCAGTTGTGCCAGCGAGCCCCACTTGGCCCGCCATTTCTCCACCTCCTGCTCGAATTCACTGAATCGGATTTGGTGGCTCAGGTACCGGTTGGTTTGCCACTGGATCATTAGCTCTGCCATCATGCATTTATCGAATCGGGTGGGAACGGGCCCCTCCAACACCTTGGAGCACAGCTCCATGCCGGCGTCGCTGACCACCACATGGCGCCCGGTGGTGTTGGCGCTGCACAGGTGGGCCAGCACCAGGTGGTTCCATAGGCGCATATGCATGTAGCTGAAGCGGTTGTCGGCGGTGATGATGGACTCCAGATGCTGGATGCCCGTGCCAGAGATGGACCACATGTCGAAGACCTGGTCGCCGAAGCTAAGCGAGTCGGCGTACTTGGCGAGAATCGTAAGGGCCTGCACGCACTCGGTGTTCCGGGGCGGCTGAATGAGGGTCTGGGCCAGCTCGGAGCTCAGGTACCGGACCAAAAGCGGATACACGGTCTGCCACAACCGGACACTGCCGAAGCGCAGCGCGATGCTGCAGCAGGTCGTCACCAGCAGCGGGCACTTATCCAGCAGCCCGTCCACGATCTGCTCGGTGTCGCCGTCGGGCAGGCCGATCCAGTGGTCGTAGTTGCCCTTGAACAGGCTCATCAGCTTGATGACCTCGGTTCGGCTCATCACCTTGGCGGTTATAACGTTGCGAGCGCTGCCGTGGGCCCGGGCCGGGGCCATTAGTAGCGATGCGGCGCCCATACGACTGCGGAGCCCCGGACCGATGGCACGCAAGGCCATGTGAGTGACGGAGTTCTGGAAGTTGAACTGCTGGTTGGCCAGGAGATTGCGGTTGCAGGTGAGGGCCAGGCGCTCGCCTGGTCGGCTGTTAGCGTTCAGCGTCGTTAGGGGGCTGTCTCGGGCTATGGAAGCGGCGTCGGTTCGCCGGCCGATATCGTTGAGCGAGTGAGATGGGGCATGGTCCCCGGTGGTGGGGCGAGGCGCCACGGGGGGAGGCGGTCCCGATGACGAGGTTTGAGACGAAGGAGACTCTGCTGCCGGGCTGTGGCTGTTGCTGCTGAGCAGGCTGGCCAGCGTGGGCGGCATTCGGGCCGACGAATCGCCGGTCGCGCCGGAGGTCGCGATATCCTGCAGCAGCCCCTGGGAGTTGGGGCTCCACGGCGAGATCCGGCTGCCGTTCTGGTTGTTGCTGGAACTCTGGCCGCCGATCTGGCTACCATTCTGGCTACCATTCTGGCTGACAGTCTGGCTGGCCTTGGAAATGCGGTTACTGGGGGGAATTTGGTTGTTGCTAGTAATATGGTTGCCGTTGGGCACCACAGTGATATCAGGGGTTCCCGCGAAAGGATATGACAGATGGGCCGGCGTCACAACCAAGCCTGAGCCTGGATCGACGCCCATATGGGCGCCGGCATCACTCAAAGACCCAGACCCAGCGTCCACACGATGGGTTCCCGAGCCGGCCGAGTCCGGTCCACTGAAGATGTGGGAAGACGAGGAATCACCGGTGCTGGCGCCTCCGGGAGAGGTACCGGTGAGTCCGAGCAGGCCGAATAGGTTGGCGGTATGAGAGCCGAAGGGGATGCCGGCCAGCTCGGGCGGGAACTCGATCTCCAGGCCGACATTGGCGTTCATGTCGTCCTCGTTGACGTCGATCTCGCCCTCGTCGGCAGGACCGGCCAACGGTCCCAGAAACGACGAGGTCGGCGTAGGGGCGTTGGAGGTGGCGGCGGAGATCAGCGTGTCGAGATTGCCGGCGTAGAGCCCGGCGCTGTCGTTGAACATGCTGTTGCGGCGGCGGCGCTCCTCCTCGCGGGCGAGGCGCCGTTCCGTCAGGCTCTTCTCGATCTCGGTGAGTGCGCGCTCCTTTTCCTCGTCGCCGCCACCGAAATCCAGCTTGTGGTCCTCGCCGATGAACGAGTCGATGCTGAGCCGGGAGTCCCCCCGTGAGCCGAGCTCTGCCGGGCGGTAGCCACCGTTCGCCGGTGACGGCGCCAAGGGGTACGGCGATACCGCTGAGTCTGATCCGACCAGGGATGGCGAGTCGGGGAACCGCGGCGTGGCGCCGGCACTGGAAGGCTGCACCGGTGGGGCCACGTTGGGAGGAAGCGTGGTGGAAGGAAGCGTGTCCGGCGACGGCTTTGCGGAGGTAGCCGTGCTATCATCGCCATGGGGGCTCCAGCTGGTCGATGTTGTGCGCGAATGGGCCGGCTTCTTGGCGGCGGCCAGATCCGGCCGTTTGGAGGGGTACGGCTGGGAGTGGGCGGCGGCGTGTTTATGGGGCACGGTGCCTTCCAGCGGCGTGCACTCGATTCCCCGGTGGGTGCAGCGCATGCAGCGCTCGGCGTCGGGGGCAAAGTCGCACCGCGTCTTGCCGGTGCGACACTGGGCGCAGGCCTTGGCCTGGCGGCCACGCCCACGGGCTTCCTTGGGCTTGTTCTTCAGCTGGTGCGTCTTTGCAGGGGGCATTGACAACACGCAAGGCTATGCGAAGCACAGGCAATGTACAGAATGTGCACAGACGCTACGCAAGAGACAGGGCGGCTGCACAAGGATTAAAGAACGTGCGCAACGAATAAAGAGCGTGCACAACGAATACAGACAGTGCACCGGTGCTAACAACAAAGCGCAACGATGCTAACGGAGAGCACAGCAACTACAGCGTACGCAGAGATGCTATGGAGCTCGGGGATGCAGAGAAGGATGAGCGATCCAAGAGGGTGCTAACCAATTGAGAGAGAACCGTCCAGGTGAGACCGCGATACACCAAGCTAAAGACCCAATGCAAGGGGTCGTGCGAGGCTAAAGAAGCAGGGACCGTTCAAGCGACGGAAAGTGGCAAAATGGTTGGCTTCCGCAGGCACCCGAAACACAAAGCGCGAAAGAAAAGAGACCCAGTGGCACGGCTTGGCCACCAACGGGATTCAGGGCCTGGTTTACGAAGGTGATTGACCCTTGAGATGCACGGATGTCGACCCTCCCTTGGGGATGAAACACGCGGGAAAGCAAAAAGAGACCGCGGGGCCCAGGTTGATCCCACCTATTTCGGTCTCAGCGGAGCTACAAGACCAACACACAAGCTCAGGGACACAATAGAATGCCGCCGATTATCAAGTCGTCAGGAATCAGCGATGGAACGTAGCAAGTCACAATTGGGAGCCGGATCTGATCTGGCACATAAACCAACCGTCCACCACAGTTGTCCCGCCCTGTTTCGGGAACCCCTTTCCCTTGAGTTTTCCCACTTCCCCGAACAACCCAAATCGCACGCCAGGCCAGCCGGCGCAAGTCACAGGGTCTGCAGGCATCATTGTGCATGCAGACTGACCGATGCATAGACATTGGCTGATACCGGAGGCAACCGGGCGCGCCAGAGCATGCTTCCAGGCCGCTCAGGCAAATAAAAATGAATTGGTTGATTTTGAACGAAAGGAAGTCATTAGGGCGGACCTTCAGCCCCTGGTTGGCCGCCACCTGCTCGGGACGATATGCGGAGCCTGCCTGT
Source organism: Starmerella floris (assembly GCA_030555655.1). NCBI lineage: Eukaryota > Fungi > Ascomycota > Dipodascomycetes > Dipodascales > Trichomonascaceae > Starmerella > Starmerella floris. The sequence goes on from JANIWM010000025.1 coordinate 108,000, forward strand.
ATGTAACCTGGTGAGACCCTGACCCTTGGCACCTGGGCCGCTGGAAAAAAAACATTGACGTACACACACCGCCCGGTCAATAGCCATACGGGCCAAAAGTGGGGGAAGATTATCAAGAAAGGGTATATTACAGCATAGAAATCCATATCCGTGAGCCATCTTATGTCCTGGTAATCCTAACCAAGGATCCTGCCAGGGACCTTTTTCGTAACGATGTCTCTAGGTACGGCATGTACCCGATAGATTTCAACCTCGGCCCCGGTTACGAGCCATCGCTGCCATCGCCGGTGAGACAGAGGACTGGCGGTATGTGGTCGCCCCCCGTTGTCCCAGGGTGCGGTGAGCAGTGATCATGCATGAACGCATTGCCCTAACCGAATTCACGACCGCTTCAAAGATTAGGCACTCACCGGCTCTAGTTGCGGGTACTCATTGTCCGAATCCACGATGTTCCACTGTCGTTCGAGACGGTGCATATTTCGCGGTGGCGACTCGTTTTCTCTATCCTTCTGGCCCGCGGCGACTGATGGTCGCGTGGGCTAGGGCTGATATCTGCCGCAGGAGCTGCGATTGGGCACTAATTTGAGGATGTCCTGGATCGAGGGTGAATCAGATGGCACGTGAACTGCCTATCTACACCGACTAACATAGACGTCACGGTAAATAGGACAACTGCGCAGCATACTACGCACTAATTGATGGCGGATTTCCCCTGCAACCTCTAAGAAATATCGTAGATAAGTTCTCATGTCACGATCTTGACTGCGGTCAATCCTGATCCCGCCCTTATCGAGATACCTGAGTTATACTGTGATCCACCGGCCGACGACCGCCCAGACTGCGAAACAATATTCATAAAAAAAAGGCATCGTAAATCAGATACTTGCCACAGCTAGAAGCACAGATTTTCCCCCTTAAATCAATCCTAGCAAGGCTCCCCCGTTCAGCACTGTCCTTACTCCTGAAACCTTCGGGTGTTTAGGGCAAGGAAGCTGCCGCCGCAACAGCATCGTTCTACCGGTTTTGGGTACGGGTTGTGTTACTTCTGTGAGTCAAACGAGTAGTATGTGGTTATCGGTGGTGATGGCGTGACCCAAAGGAACGGCCGAATCAGCGGATCGCAGCACGTCATGTTTAAAAATATGTAAAATCGAACACCGATCGCACCTCTCCCACCCACGCCTCAACCTAATAGATTGGTAAACGACCCCACCCCAATTAGCGCAAACTGTCACATGCTTATTGGGAATGCCAGGCCTCCATGTCACTTACGGAACGATCGTTGTAAAAATCAAGAATACCCCGCATCTCTGGCACTGCCACTCATCTTGAGTGCAAGACCCCCACTGTATCACCCCGCCCTGGCGGTGATCTGCCCTGCTGATGCAGGGTTGGATCGATATGTCGATGCACCTGAACTGAAGCCAAAGTTCGTTTAAGGGCTCACCCCTGTACCCTTTACGACCCAGCCTGAACCTCCCGACGGCGCAAGCCAGCCTCAAGGGCATATGATATTTTAACGTGTGATTAGTTGCGAATGTGAAGGGCCATTCAGGCCACTGTCATCCAGGCTGCTTCCACAACTGCAAACATTACTTGATAAGTTGACTAATTAAATATAGCATACAAAGGAGAATATAGAAATCTTCACGCACGAAATCGAGGGGATCTTATCGTAATCGGCAGCCATCTGGACTGATGTACCGCGGCATCGCGAGGCTACTAGTAACCCGTTAGAAATAAGGATGACCCGATTCTTCTAAAAATAGTGGGCAGAGCCACGAACGAAAGGAAATAATCAACGGTAGATTCCAGCGGCCTCAGGCTGGTATGCTCTTGCCGCGCTATGGCAAACCGGGGCCACGATGGCCTATATCGTGCGACCTGATGGTGAGGGGAACCGGCGGCGACAGCCGCTTGCCATGGTCAAGCTGATCATCGCGTCATGTCGCGCCGTTTACTCCGCGTGTACCCTAATCCGGGTGACTCCGTCCCTCCGGCATCATGCGTCTACCCGTGACCTGCAGTCCATAGCACCGTTGGTTCCCCATGTCTGCAGTAGGGTCGAGACACATGAGTAGACGATACTCGGGTCAATACGGGGCCCACGTCTGGGGGGCTTATCGGGGTCCCCTTCCCTAGGGGACCATATCTAACCTGAAACAGCTGTCCTCAAGGTCCTCTACAGTTGGTGATCGGATTTGTTTACCTCGAGTACCCAGTCTGCATGCCTGCGCTGTTCTGGTCGGGCTTTCAAAGCAAAGAATGCATCAGAGATTTACGCTGCAGAAAAAGCAGCTCCATGTCATCGTTCCCTACGTAGAGGCCCTGCTTCGCCGCCCTAGACTGTCATTTTGCCCTGCGGCACCTTTGCCCTACTGGTGTTCACCCTATGTTTCACATTGTTTCACCAGGCCCCCTCGCTGACTCTAGTGCTATTGGCTGTATACCATGGACACGACCACTCGTGTACCATCCGTTCCCCTCTAGTCCCTTTCTGTATTCCTCCCTCACTATTCTATCCACACTTTTCGTACTGCATACTCCCTCTATTTGCAGTCCGATTCCGTACTGCCATTCTCCCATCATCCGTATTCCATTCCCACCCCTCCATATATTCCCACGATCATATGGATATGGACTCCCACCATTCACATACTCTACAGTCCCACACTATCCATATGGACGTCCACCCCACCATCCATATTCCCACCATATGCCCACCATCCATCTCTACAGTCCGCTATCCACACTCCCATTGCCCATGCTCCCATTGTCTATACTCCCATTGTCCATCCACACTCCCGCTGTCCATCCACACACCCACTACACATCCACACTCTCACACATCCACACTCCCACTACACACACACTCTCACACATCCACACTCCCACTACACATCCACACTCTCACCATCCGTGCACCAACCCTTCAGGGCCCTATCCGTCATACTGCCACTGGCCTCCACAAATATTTATCCTACTGAGCAGACCGGAGCTAGCATATTAGAGCCAGCCAACGAATCACAGGAACCACAAACCATTTCAGGAGCCACATAACAACACTAGCGGGGCCCATGAGATAGATAGGAATGAAAAGGTTCTCTGCGCTCGCCTTTCGACAGCACAAGAGCGGGAAATACGGCGACCTGGCGTTCCTGCAAACGTCGGATCCGCCAATTAGAAATAGCCCGGCCCCGTCCCGGCCAACGCCGTTGGGGACCGGGCACACCGGCGCGGCCGCGTCCTCGGGCTTCACTGGGCCCATGGCCTCCACCAAGCCCCCCACCAAGCCCCCCACCAAGCCCATGGCCACCACCAAGGCCATGAAGCTGCTGATGTCGGCGGTGCTGCGCAGACAGTACGCGCGCGCCGAGGCTCTGTTCGCCCGGGTGCCGCGGCTCAGCGAGCGGGCCGGCGCGGTCCGCCTGCTCGTCAAGCTGTACTGCGAGCAGCACGACTTTGTGACGGCGCGGGCGGTGCTGTTCCAGGGCGCCGAGCCGGCGGGACTGGTCAAAACCGGCGACGCGGGCGTCGCCCGGTTCGTGGCCCATCTCACGTTCGCCGCCCGCAACGCCGCGCTGATCAACGAGGCGTTCCAGCGCACCCGGGAGTTCCATGCCGCCCACGGCACGGCCATGCGGCCCGAGCTCGCCACCACCGTGCTCAACGGGCTGCTTTTCCTTGGCGAACGCGAGCTGTTTGCGGCCAACTGGCGCAGCCTGCCCCGCGATGTCCAGAAGCAGGCCCTGGAGAGCCAGGTGCTGCGTTTGGTGCTGGACGAGGACTGGGGCGAGGCCGAGGCGCTGTGGCGTGAGCTGGTCGAGGACCAGGCGGTGCGCGGCGGCGCCACGGTGTGGTACACGGCGCTGCGCTACTTTCTGACCGAGTCCGGCGACGCCGCCAACGTGGACCGGGTGCTGGCCGTTATGGACCGCGTGGGCCTGGCGGTGGCCCCCGCGATCTCGGCGCTGCTGCTGCGACACCTGCCGCCGCTGCTGCCCGGCGAGGCGCGCAGCGCGCCGCAGTGGATGCAGTACGCCCGGGCGAGGGGCTGGGCCCTGGACGGGCGCGCGGCGGAGCAGGCGGTGTTTGCGTGGTTTGCCGGATTGGAGCCGGCTCCGCGGCCAGCTGGCCGCGTTTGGTGCCCC